>JAQSVH010160716.1:0-25763 GCA_029448705.1 Adansonia digitata | reverse complement strand
AAATTTTAATTTGTCAAATTTCTTGAGAAATCAATTCACCCCCCTCTTGATTTCATTCACCACTTAAAAGTCTAACAATTGGGCACCACAATCATGTTCCTCGCTTTAGGATACACGATATTGAAGCATTGTTTTGGAGAAAAAAGCTTTGTTTTCCACCATTTTCCTTATAATCAAGGGTCAGCCATGAAATAAGACAAACTTGGATACTTGTAATATTCTCCATTCTTTTTGTTGTTGGGCACTACAATCGTGTTCTCCTTATTAGGATACACGATTTTGATGCTTTGCTCTAGTAGGAAAAGCTTTTCTTTCCACCATTTTCCTTATAATTAAAGTTTATCCATGAAATGAGATAAACCTTAATTCTCGTAATAATCTCTATTTGTTTTTTGATTGTGCACTACAACCATGTCCTCCATATTGGGATACACGATATCAATGCTTTAGATTTGCAAGAAAAGCTTCTTTTTTCACCATTTTCCTTATAATAAAGTTTATCGGTGAAATGAGACAAACTTGGATACATGTAGTTATTTCTATTTTTTTTGTTGTTGGGCAATACAATCATGTTCTCTTTATTGGCATACACATTATTGATGCTCTGGTTTAGTAGGAAAAGCCTTTTTTTCCACCATTTTCTTTATAATTAAAGTTCATTCTTGAAACGAGACAAACTTGGATTCTCGTAATAATCTCCATTTCCTTTGTGATTGCGCACCATAACCGTGTCCTCCACATTGGGATACACGATATTGGTGCTTTGGATTTGTAAGAATAGCTTTTCTTTCTACCTTTTTCCTTATAATAAAAGTTCATCCGTAGAATAAGACAAACTTAGATACTCGTAATAATCTCCATTCTTTTTGCTATTGGGCACTATAGTCATGTTCTCCTTATTAGGACACATGATATTGGAACACACCATTTGAGGGATGAACATTGTTTTTAAGGTAAATGGTGCAAACAAAAACTTTTCTTGTGAAACCTAAGCATTAATATCATGTATCCCATTGAAGAGAATGTGTTTTGGTGTCCAATCACAAAAAGAACATGGATCATTATGGGAATCATTATTTGTCTCATTAAAGAGATAAACATTGATTCAGTGGAAAATGGTGGAACTGAAAGCTTTTCTTATGAAACCATGGCATTAATATCATGTATCCTAATGAAAGGAATGTATTTTCATTGTCAAATGCAAAAAGATTAGAGATTGTTACAAGAATCAATAATCATCTTATTTGTGGGATGAACTTTGATTCTAACAAAAAAGGTAGAAAGAAAATTCTTTCCTTTAAAACTAAAGCATTAATATCACGTATCCGAATGAGAAGAATATGTTTTTGTAGCCTAACCATAAAAAGAATGGAGATTATTACAAGAAATTATTTTTATTTCATTTTTAGGGATGAACTTTGATTCGAAGGAAAATGGTAAGCTTTTCTGGCAAAACAAAGCATTAATATTGTTTATTCCACCCAATGAGGATAACGTGGGTTTATAGCCAAATCATAGAATGAATGATGTTTGTTAGGAAAATTGACATTTGCCAATTATAAAGGACGAACATTGACTCTAAGGAAATGATAGAAGGAATTGGTTTTTATATTCCAAACATAAAGGGAATGGAGATTATTATGAGATTCAATATTCATGTTATTTGAGTGAAAAACTTTGATACAAAGGAAAATAGTGGAAAAAATGCTTTTTTGGCAAAACCAAAGCATTAATATCATATATCTTAATAAGGAGAACATGTTCTCATAGCACAATCTCAAAAAGAATGGAGTTTAGTATGAGAACCCATTTTCGCCTTTTATAAGGGATAAACATTGATTTTAAGGGAAATGGTGGAAAGAAAAATCTTTCTTGCAAAACCAAAGCATCAATATCATGAATCCCAATGAGAAGAACATGTTTTTGTAGCCTAATTGCAAAAAGACTAGGGATGATTATGAGAATCGACGTTCATTGTATTTAAGGGATGAATTTCCATTCTAAGGAAAATAGTGAAAAGAAAAGCATTTCTTCCAAAACCAAAGCATCAATATCATATAACTCAATGAGAAAAGCATGTTTTAGGATCCGAATCAGTAAAAGAACAAAGATTATTATCACTATCGATGCTTGTCTCTTTTCAAGGATAAACATTGATTCAAAGAAAAATGGTATAAAAGAAAGCTTTTCTTACAAAACCAAAGCATGAATATCATCTATCTCAATGAGGGGAATGTCTTTTTGTAGCCTAATTAAATAAAGAATAGAGATTAGAATAAGAGTTTATGTTCGTAAGGAAAATAGTGTAAAAAAAACATTTCTGGTAAAATCAAAGCATCAATATTGTGTAACCCAAAAAAGAGAACGTGCTTTTATGGCCCAATCATTAAAAAATGAAAATTATTATAAGAATCATTGTTCATCGCATTTTAGGGTTGAACTTTGATTAAAAGGAAAATAATGTAAAAAAAGCCTTTCTAGTGAAATCAAAGTGTCAATATGATGTATTCCATCTAATAAGGAGAATGTGCTATTTTAAACTAATCTAAAAAAGATCAGAGTTTGTTATGAGAATCCATGGTCACCTTTTACAAGGGATGAACATCGATTGGTGGAGAAAAAAGCTTTTCTTGCGAAACTAAACCATCAATACCATGCATCCTAGTAAGAAGAATATGGACTTATAGCCTATTCACAAAAAGAATGGAGACTATTACGAGAATCAATGTTTGTCTTATTTGCAGGATAAACTTTGATTTTAAGAAAAATGGTGGTAAGACAAACTTTTCTTGCAAAACCAAAAGATCAATATTATAGATACCAATGAGGAGAACATGCTTTTGCAACTTACTCACAAAAAGAATGGAGATTATTATGAGAATCAATGTTCATCTTATTTAAAGGATGAACTTTAACTTTAAGGAAAATGGCAAAAAAAAAGCCTTTTTTACAAATCTAACACATTATTATCGTGTATCCCAATAAGGAGAACGTGTTTTTGTAGCCTAATCACAAAAAAAATAGGGACTATTATGAGAATCAATATTCATCTTTTTTCAAGGACAAACTTTAATTTAAAGGGAAATTTGTAGGACAAATTTCAATGTTCATCTTATTTCAAGAATCAAGGGGAACTTTGATTTAAAGGAATAGGGTAAAGAAAAAAATATCTGGTGAAAACAAAGCATTAATATCGTGTAACCCAAAAAGGAGAACATGCTTTTGTCGCCCAATCATAAAAAATGAAGATTATTTTAAGAATCAATGTTCATCTCATTTTAGGGACAAACTTTAATTTAAAGGGAAATAGTAGAAAGAAAAAAATTTTTAGAAAAATAAGAGTGTCAACATATTTGCCTCTTTTGAGGGAATGGTGGAAAGAAAGGCTTTCTTATGAAACCAAAGCATCAATATCCTGTATCCTAGTAAGGAGAATGTGTTTTTATAGCCAAATAAAAAAAAGAATGGAGATTATTATGAGAATCAATGTTTGTCTCATTTGCGAGATAAACATTGATTTTAAGGAAAATAGAGGAAAGAAAGCTTTTCTTGCCAAACCAAAGCATAAATATATTGTACACCAATGAGGATAACATGTTTTTACAATTTAGTCATAAAGAACATAATTATTATAAGAATTAATGTTTGTCCCATTTAAGGGACAAACTTTAATTTTAAGGAAAATGATGAAATGTAAAGCTTTTCTTGCAAAACCAAAGCATTAATATCGTGTCGCAATAAGGGTAGTGTATTTTTGTAGCCCAATCATAGAACTGCAGAGTCTATTATCAGAATCCATGTTCATCTCTTATGAAGGACGAATATGCATTTTAAGGAAAATGGTAGAAAAAAGTATTTTCCTACAAAACCAAAGCATCAATATAATGTATATCTCAATAAAGAGAACATGTTTTTATAGGCCAATCACAAAAAGAATGGAGATTATTACAAGGATCAATGTTTGTCTTTAAGGAAAATATCAGAAAGAAAAGCTTTTCTTGCAAAACCTAGGGATCAATATTGTGCATCCCAATGAGAAGAACGTATTTTTGTAAACCAATCGCAAAAGGAATAGAGAATATTATAAGAATCCATGATCATCTCATTCGAAGGACAAACATCGATTCTAAGAAAAATGGTGGAAATAATGCCCTTCTTACAAAACCAAAGCATTATCACAATAAGAAAAACATGCTTTTGTAGCCTAATCATATAAAGAATGGAGATTATTATGAGAATCAATGTTCATATCATTTAAGAGATGGACCTAGATTCGAAGGAAAATGGTGTAAAGAAAAGCTTTTCTTATGAAACCAAAGCATCAATATCATGTATGCCAATGAGGAGAATGTGTTTTTACAACCCAATCATAAAAAGAATAGAGATTATTATAAGCTTTATATCTTTTAATCACCTAGTCACTAAATGTGATCTCTTTGATGAGATAGGCATCGAAGGATGGTTAGATAATTGAATCTTTACACTACCACATAAGTTTGATTGCCATGTAATTTCCACCAAGATAGAGTTCCAGATCAAGTAAAGCTTCTATCAATGCCTATATATAAAGGAAATATTAGCAATTCTAAGGTATGAACTACTATAATTCCCCTTTTTTTTCTTTATTCTTTATTCATAATCTTTTTGTTGACTTAGGCATTAGAGTATCCCTCTGAAGTTCAACTCAGGGCCTCTCTTATCTTTACTGTTTTCCAAGATCCCTTATAGCATCTCCATTATTACATCAACAATTGGCATCTTTTATGGGAATGACATGCTCTCACAAATCTGTAATAGTAGTAACCCTTTGTTAATGCAAGAAAAGTTGTAGCATCTCAAATAGCCAAATCTGCTCCTGTCATTTAAACGATCTCTGCTACAAACTAAGCAACTGTTTGTCCCTGCCTAATCTTATAACACCTTGCTCGATTATGAGAAAGAGACTCATCTCTATGACTGTGACAAAGTGCCTGTCCTATCCATCTTCTTGTACATTTTGCCCTATTTTCAAACACCTTTTACATTAAGTGCTTGGCCCTAATCATCGAGTTACTTCTAGCAACTCCTAACCTTTTTTTAGCCATCTTTGCAACAAAAACTCACTGCACTTGATCAAACCACTTATTTTCTAGGAAGCTCATAATCTTTAAGCATTGCTATTACTGGAACAATCATTCATAATGTCAATCCGCTTATAGTAGATCTGGCAAACCTAGCTATAGCAAGCATACCATTACATTAACATCCGGTGATGCCTATTTTACCTCAAGTTGACCTATAAGTCCATTACCTTGCCCAATTCTAGGCATTGGCAAATCAAATGGTGGCCCAATATACCCTTATCCAGCAATAACATCAATAAGAATTAGATACCCAATAGGGTGTTATTCAGATGCAACAATAGCAAATCAATTAGCTTTTACAAGCACAAATTGATTGCAAAATCTAGATGCTTGGTTGATCAAACACTAGAAACCATAGCCTAAGCACCATAGCTTGAGTATAAGAAACTAATAGATAAATTAAGAGAGTGGTGAGATCCAAGAAAGTTCTTATTCTACCCTTGATAGCGACCAAAATAGGAGGCAAGAAAAGGCAAATCGCCTATAAAGGATCCCTTTTGGCCTACCAAGTAGCTACCCTCTAATAAGAGATTAAAATTAAAGTAACCAAATAAGGGTGATTTAGAATGGTTGGAAGCTGAGTGCAATCCCCTATCCCTAGTCGTTCACCAAGTACCAGTCCTTAAGAAGATAAGCTTTCACTAAACACATGCGATGGTACAATAGACCTAATAGTTCATTTGAATCACTTTCAAGTATTTCATAATCTACGGGATGTCCCTAATACTGTTTAGTGCAAAATATTCCCCATGACTCTTTGCTTGCTTATTTGAACATGGTGGTGTTCCTTAAAACCATGATCTATTATAAATTTTGATTAATTGGATAGATAGTTTCTAGTGCATTTTGGCAGTTACAAGACTGTAGCTAAAGTGGTAGCTAGCTTCATAGCTATTAACCCTGATGAAACACTCTAAGAATATGTCAAACGCTTTAATGTGCCTACACTAAAAGTCAAGGACCTTAACGATGAATGGGCCATCCAGGCATAAACTTTAGGGGTTTGACATAAACATCTAAAGTATGCTTTAATAGGCGCCTAATTGGTGAAGTACGCTGATAATGAGGACACTAAAATTTCAAATTATAAGTTGAGAGCCCCGACGAAGAATAGCAAGGAGATTGCTTTGGACGAAACATGAAAAGAGAAGACAGTTTTCTCAAAAAAGTAAAAAAAACAACCGCTAAGACAACAAACCTAGATCTACAGCGAACTAGCCACAGATGAGTAAAAAGCGATATTGGGCACCATATATAATAAATATGAATCTTATACACCTCTTTAATGATAGTAGAATGTAGATTCTACATGTCATTATAAGATATGGCCGGGTAGAATAACCACTACCTATGAAAGCAGATAAAAGCCATAGGAACACTCAAAAACACTATGAGTTCCATGATGACATCGACCATGTAACAGAAGAATGTATCAGCTTGAAAAATGCCATTGAAACATTAATTTAGAAGGGGGAAAGTTAAGTAATTTTTGAAGAAAGACAATAAGGAACTATCTCAGTAGCTTGACCGATGTTTGGACAAAGTAGCAGCGAAGTGCCCAGTCATGGGCAAGATTAATGTAATTATTAGCGGCAATGAAAATTAGGCAATTAGTAAATCTAAAAGAAAATCACAACACGTATCTGTTATGGCAGTAGATACATACTTAAAAAGGCTTAGACAAGATAACTGAAAGATAATATTCAGTGATGATGATGATAAATTAATCGTCGATAATGGAAATGATGTAATAGTTTTGTCAACCATTATAGGAAATTATCCTGTCAATTGAATCTTGATTAACAATGGCTATGTAGTAAGAATCATTTAGTGGAGCACCTTCTAGAAAATGGGATATAGTAGTAGTGATCTACACCAATCACTACCAATATACGAGTTTGCTAATTAACCTATACCTATACAGGGTTCCATCACTTCACTGGTCACACTGGGTGACAGAAAACACAGAATTGCAATAATGGTTGACTTTTTAGTGGTCGATCAAGCATCTGCTTATAATGTTTATAAGAAAAGCAAGACTACTTATTGCTATAGATTACCTGACAGTTAAATTCCCTACCTCGATAGGAGTGAGGTACATTAAAGTTGACTAGATTGTAGCTCAGTGCTGCCATTTGATGTCTATAAAAATGACTAGGAAAACCTAGGGCACCTTCTATGAAGATATAAAAGCTCTGGTGGAGAGTGGATTATTAGTAAATACAATAATGCCAGCTAATTCAAAACTTTAACCCACAAAAGCTTGGACGTTAGGGATGATTTCCACCCTCTAAGACCTCAGCCAGCTAAAGAAATAGTATAGGTATCATTGTACTCACTAGACCTTGACTTGCTTACAACAACTAAAGGCTCGCTAAAATCAAGACTAAGAGCAACCTGATAAACTTTTTGTGACACCATGTAGACATTTTTGCCTAGTTAGCTATAGATATGCCAGGCATTAATACAAAGGTGACTATGCACACATTGAATGTTAGTCCCCGAGCCAAACTAAGTAAGCAAAAAAGAGAAATTTTGCTCTAGAGAGAATTTAGGGGATCAAGGAAGAAACAAATAAGCTTTTAACTGCTAGATATATAAAGTAGGTAATGTATTCGGAGTGGCCGGCTAATGTAGCAATAGTGAAAAAGTCAAATGGAAAATGTAGAATGTGTGTCAACTCACTAAGCCAAAGATAGCTTTGTCGACTCCTCAGCAGGGAATCAATTTTTTTCCTTCATGGATGCTTTCTTCAGATACAATCAAGTTAGGATGGACCCATGAGCTGAAGCCAAAACATCTTTTATCATGGAAGAAGGGATTTTTTGCTATAAAGTTATGCCCTTCAAACTTAAAAGTGCAGAAGCTATTTATCAACGTCTAGTAAATAAGATCTTCAAATATCAGATTAGGCAATCCATGGAAGTTTATGTTAATGATATATTTGTCAAAAGTGTTTTGATTGAACAACACAAAGCTAATATAATGAAAACCTTTAAGATCTTATGAAAGTATAATATGAAGTTGAACCCAGCAAAGTGTACATTAAGAGTAGCAACTAATAAATTATTGAGCTTCATGTATCCTCTAATGGGATAAAAGTAAGTCTGTAAAAGATCAAGGCAATGTAACTCACTAAACCTTTAGACACTGCTAAAAGAAATTCATCACCACGGAATGACAATAAAAAATTTCATAGTCAAAATGAAAAGGAGAAAAGCTTATGGAAACTTTATGCTGACGAATCATCAGGATGAGAAAAATTGAGAGCTAGCATCCTTCTTCTCGATCCTAGTGGCCATGAATGGTACTATGCCCTATCTTTCTAATTTGTGGTTTCAAATAATGTCTTAGAATATGAAGCGTTAATAGTAAGAGTTGAGCTGACTAATAACCTGGAGGACACCTATTTAGAGTTTATACCAACTCCTAACTAGTAGCAAATAAAATTAATGAAGAATATGAAGTCAAAGACTTGACTCTAGCCAAATATCACTAAATGGTCTCTGAGCTCATTAAGACTTTTGATCACATTACATTCAAGTAATTACCTAGTGACCAAAATGCCAGAGCCATTACAATTTTTAAAATGGCAAACACTTTGCAAATCGACCACCAAGGAAGAATCTTCATTGAATCTATAAGAGCGCCACTTATGATTGACATATTTTTAGATATACACAAATGCTAGGGAAAACTGGATGACCAAAGTAAAGGTGTTTCTCCAAGAAAACATCGTACCAGAGGCCTTACTACAAAAAAAGACGATTGGAAAAAAATGCATCCAGGTATGCAATCATTGGCACTATTTTCTATAAAAAATTTATTCATTTAAGGTGCTTAGACCTAGAGGAAACAGAATAAGTACTATAAGAAATCCATAAAGGGGTTTATGGAAACCATTTATGGGGAAGGGCACTAGCATAAAAAGCATTAAGGTATGGATTCTTTTGGTCGACAATGAGAAAAAAAGCCACCAATTTAGTTTAAAGAAGTGACAAATTCCAACGGTTTTCCAAAATTTCTAGACAACCTATAGAAGGACTTAGACAAATTTTTAGCCCCTGGCCCTTCTGTTTGGGGTATTGACATACTAGGTCCATTACCATCAGTAACTTCATAACAAAAATTTTTAGTTGTTGGGTGTGACTACTTCACAAAATGGGTAGAAGCACAGCCTGTGGCCATAATAACAACTCAAACTATGAAGAATTTCATTTGGAAATTCATCATGTGCCAATTTAGGATACTGAATGTTATTGTAGTAGATAATGGAAAGTAGTTATCCACTGATAAAGTAAAAGATTTCTATGAAAACTTTCACATTAATTTGGTACATAATTTAGTTGCAGACCCATAATCCAATGTGCAAGCTAAAGCAAAAAACAAAAATGTACTTTAACCACTTAAAATGAAACTGGACGATGCTAAGGGGGCATGGGCAGAAAAAACACTAGGAATACTATAGGCAATCAGAACCATTAAATGTCAAGCAATTGGAGCCATACCTTTTAGCTTAGTTTATAGTACTAAGGCAGTTATTTCAGTAAAATTAAAATTTGTAGCATTTGAACAGTTATTATTGATCTGGTACTTAACAAGCTACATTTGAAAGCAAACCTTGATCTACTTAAAGAAAGTAGAAAAGATACCATAGCATGCATAGCGATCAGAGCACTAGTGAAGCATAGAAAATTTTGAGTTGATGATCTAGTCCTAAAAAATTGAGAGGCAAGCAGACCAGTAGGAAAAAGAAAAAATTTGTCTCCAGATTGGGAAAAACCCTATATGCAAAAGTAATAGGTTTCGAAGCCTATAGACTAATGGATATGGTAGGGAAGCATTTACCTAACACATGGAATGCTATCCATCTCAAAAAAATATTATGTATAAAGCTCTATACAATAAATTTTTTAGATTTTACAACTAAGCATTTACTCACCATAATAAATACCCTACAATCTTCTTAAACCATTAAAGGCCAACATAAGCTAATGTAAGACCTTATGCAGCCTGAATGAATAAAAATATTACGTAGAGCCAATAAAAGGCAATAGGACCTCACATAGTCTAACAAAGGCAACACAAAGCCATTATAATCCTATAAGGCCTTACTTGGTCTAATAAAGGCAATACAAAGCCAGCAAAGGCCAAACAAGACCATGCACTATCCATTTAAAATAACACAAAGTTATCAATAGCTTACATTACAGAAAGGCAACAAAAGCAAATTTATGAAAAATTTATAAAAAATTTTTTATTATTTCTTCTAAAGATAATTACAAAAAAAAGGCACCCAAACTAAAAGGGGCTAGATATACTTGCTCACTAGGTGGCTATATTTCCTTACCTTTGTCCTTGCCTAACTACTTGTATTCAGTTTTTTTATCCAAAATAAGGGTAACAAATACTGCATCTTTGGCATGCATTTCCTTAACTTGCTATTAAGCTTAACTTGCTATTAAGAAGGCCTTAACATGTCAAAATTTGGAGGAGGAGCAATGAGCTGCAAGAATCTGATGTCTTTTAAGTCTAGTGGACCTCAAAAATGTTGTATTCCATAAAAATGCTCTATCGATATTCATTCCCACGAGCCATCATTGGATTTAGAAAAGTCTCTCTTTACACATTAAGCTCACATTGAATATGGGATTCTATGCCTACCAATTTCATTTCAAACTTAAAAATTCTAGTCGTGGTAGACATTAACTTAGAATCACACATTGAATAGGCCTTTTGAGACTTCTTTAACTCCTTAGACACCTTTTTAATTAAATATCTGCTAATTCAAGCTTCACCTTTATTACTTTAGAGTTAGCTTTTAATTTTATTGTCCCTTTTTTAGCTTTTTTGACACGTTCATCAAAAGTTTTTCTAAGGTCAAGTTATCGACCCTCGCTTGAAGCGTACTTACCCTAGCCTTATTCATCGCCACCTTTTTTCGCATATTCTTATGCATAGCAGAAATATCTCAGGTTTAATGAGTCAGGGCCACCTAACTATGCAAAGCCTGCATATATATGAGTTAGAGTATACACATATAGAAAAGTTATTATGAATTGAAAAAAATTCACCTCTACTGTGCAAGTTAAAGAGGATTCATCGTTGGCAGTTGGATTTGTCATTGTCTAAAATTTCATTTCTGTTGAGCAAACAACTCTGTTCCCCCTATAGGTGACCTCACCATTATTTAATATTCTATCACTTAAATTTGGGTTTGTGTCTTTAGGGATGCAAGTCAGTTCTCCTTAAAGTGGATCCACTCATTCCAGCTACCATAGGCTTGAAGGGAAAGATAGTAGTAGGGCCAGCAAAAGTCTTGGCAATGAAAACCTCTACTCGACAAGTAGCAATAATAGTAGCTTCTGTGGTAAAGGAACTACCAAGAGAAACGACCTCGACTTTAGTTGAGTGGATAATAGTAGGCATGAAGGTAACCACCATAGGCGTAGACAGCTCGCTTTGACTGTCTTTTACCATTTTTTCTTTTTTCCTCTGGCTTTGGAAGTTTATCTTTTTAAAGATCAAAAGAACATGATGATAGCTTTATCTTAAACTTCATATATTGACAAAATTATTGAAAGATATGCAATGTAAGATGCCCAGAAAGATTCACAAACCTCTATGGCAAGATTCACTCTTTCATTAAATGCTTGCCCTAAGACATCTAAAGAAAGAGAGCGCACAAAGAAAGTCCTTTACGTATCATTGTGGTTAGTCTCATGTACATTGTGCTTTGCACTCAACCAACTATTTGTTATATGACTGGTATTATAAGTTGATATCAATCAAACCCTAGTAAATAGCATTGGCAAGCCGTGAAGCATATCTCAATTATCTTAAGAGAATAAAGAATTATATATTACTATGTTTTGAAAGAGACCAAACACTAATAGGATATACGGATTCAGACTTCTAAACTTGTTTGGATTTAAGGAAATTAACTTTTGAGTCTATATTTATCCTAAGAGGAGGTACCATTGTGTAGAGGAATGTAAAATAGGGTTGTACGATTGACTCTATAATGAAAGTCAAATATATGGCTGCCTTTGAAGCATTGAGGAAGCAACATGGCTTCACAAGTTTCTCAAAAACCTTAAGGTAATTCTTGGTATGGATAGATCGATATACTCTATTGTGATAATAGTGTGGCAATAGCAAATACCAAGGAATCTAGACACCATATAAAGATAAAGCATATAGATGAAAAAATGACATTATAAGAGAACTGGTCATGGAAAAAGTTGTTAATGTCTGCAAATTACATTTGATGATAACCTTGCTAGTCTTTTCACTAAAACTCTGGTAGCTAAGAATTTTAAAAGGCACATTGAGGGTATGTGGGATGTGAGACGTGACTCATTTACTACTTTAGGTCAAATGGGAGATTGTTAGGAATGCCCTAAGGATAAAAAACATTTTAATGTATTTCATTAATTTGAATTGTTTATTTATATACATAATCGAGTTATCATTTTATCATTGCTATTTTATCTTCATTTAGATTTACATGTTAAGGTATACGTAAGCAAATATGGCTCATTAACTATGTGTGTATTTACCATTAGAATGTTCAATATAATGGACTTTGTATGAGGGAAAACAATATTATATGATTAGTCCAAATTGATAGTCCACAGTCTATGAGGTTAATGTGAGCAATTAACTCATGTTAAGACTATCATGTCATCTAAATCCAATTCAGGAGATGGCTTGTCTTGATGATCTAGAGCAGTTTAACTTTTACTTAGGGACATAGATATATTACCTAGAGGTAGTGATATATTGGACTAGACTAAAGTGCAATTAGTTTATTAATAAGTTTGTTTACATGCATAAATATAGTTTTGATGTTCGTTACTTAATTACCTTAATCCTAAGTAAGTATTTGACATGTGTATAACTTGTATGCTTTGATGTTATAAAGGCTAAAGTACCTCGAAGTAGTAAGCTATTAGACCAATTTGTTGAGCATATGACTCATATTTGATGAAAACTTTACTTATTGATATGGAATCATAGCTCCTATAAAGAGTTAAGGTTATCCTCTTAAAAAGCATTATACGATATAGTGAAAATAAGGCGTGGGTCTTTTTTATGTTAAATGATAAATTGTTCACATATGGTGAGCAATCATTTTCACATGAAAAGTATAATGGAATGTTAAGATAAGGTGATCAAGTAGGTAAAATGGACTTTTAACCTTAAGTTGATCATGATTATCACATGAGAGTATTACACAAATGACAAGGTCATTAGACTAAAAGGCTATTTATAAAGCTTACGTAATATGATATATAATTAGGAGTGCAATCTTTGGCCTTTAGTGGTATGACTTTGATATTAATAATTATGTGATTAGTTATTTGAGATAAAATAATTATTATGTAAGTTATTGGAGCCAATTATATAATCCAATTGGCCCCCCCACTAGCTCAATATAATTCTTTAAAGGTTGGTTATTGATCAAAATATCCGAAGACAAAATATTCTTAATATGGTGAAATGGTACGTCAGATTCATTCACTTCAAGATGCAAGGATTTTCTTCAGCAAATAAATGAAAATGAATTTTTGGTATTATTTATTTAGATTATATTTAATTTGGTTAAATATTTATTTAGAAAAATATTAGTAATTTTAAATTAATCATATTTATCTTTTGATAAACATAAAAATTAATTTAAATTAAATAGATATGGAAAATTGGTTATTTATATAATTAATTTAACATCTATTAACACTTGTTTAAATATTTATTTATAAATTAAATATGGATATTATTCTAAATAACTTTTAAAATTTTGTTTTATTTTAATTTATGATAAAATTAATTATTTTATTCTAGTTAATTTTATGTTGATAATTCATACATAATTATTCTATTCAAATAAAATTGCCATGATTTTATTTTGATTTAGAATTGGAATTATAGAAATTATTGGGCTAAATAAAATTAACAGTTTAATCAGAATTAATTAGTATTTAGGTTAAACAGGCTAAATTTAAAATATTGTCTATGGATGCTAAAGTTTAGGCCAAATTATAGTGGGCACCTATACTAAGGTTAGCGCCACATATGGGTTTTAGAGAATTAATAAAACAATTATTTAAATAAAAAATTAAAATTAGGGCTACCTTGTTACTAATATAAATAAAAGGTTTATGCCTATGGTTTTTTCTTAGACTTTGGCATCGCACTTGGAGGCTTCTAATCATAATATCAAATGATTTTGAACTTGGTGATACAAGGTGGTCATTAAGGAGAATACAGCTATATGAATCCGAGTTAATCGAGACAAAGAGTGCCTACACACTTTACTATCAGAGAATTAGATACTACTAGAGAAAGCTAGTTTGTTTTATATATATAACAACACAATTTAGGATGATTGAATTAATTTCTTTTAAAAAAATTTCCACTGCGCATCTGATTAGTTTTTCCCACAGTGTATTAGTAAGGAGATTGTGTTATTGTAGCCTAATCACAAAAAGAATGGAGATTATACAAGAATTTATATTTGTTTCATTTGAGGGACAAATTTTGATTCTTTAGACAATGGTGTAAAAAAAATCTCCTTTTACAAATTTAATCCATCAATATCATCATCCTAATGAAGAGAACGTATTTTTGTAGCCTAATCTCATAAAGAATGAAGTTTATAACGAGAATCCATGTTCACATTTTATGAGGGACGAAAATTGCTTCCAAGAAAAATGGTGGAAAAAAAAGCTTTTCTTATGAAGCCAACGGATCAATATCCTATATCCAAATGAGGAAAACATGTTTTTGTAGCACAATCACAAAAAGAGTAAAGATTATTATGAGAATCAGCATGCATCTGATTTAAGGGATAAACTTTCATTCAAAAGAAAATGGTGGAAAGAAAAGCTTTTCTTGCACAACCCAAGCATCAATGTCATGTATCCTAATAAGAAGAACCTATTTTAATGGCCTAATCATAGAAAGAAAGGAGTTTGTTATGAGAATTCATGTTCGCTTCTTATGAGGAATGAACATTAATTTTAAGGAAAATGGTGGAAAAAAAAGCTTTTCTTGCAAAACCAAAGCATCAATATCATGTATGCAAATAAGGAGAACATGTTTCTATAGCCCAATCATAAAAAGAATGGAGATTATTATTAGAATCAATGTTTGCCTTGTTTAAGAGATAAACTTTGATTCCAAGGTAAAAGATGAAAAGAAAAGCTTTTCTTGCAAAATCAAACATCAGTATCGTGTATACTAATGAAAGAATGTGTTTTTGTAGCCCAATCACAAAAAAAATTAAAGATTATTATGAGTCTCAATGTTTGTCTCATTTAAAGAACGAGCTATGAATCTAGGGAAAATGATTGAAAGAAAAGCTTTTCTTGCAAAATTAGAGTGTAGACATCTAATTTTATCCAGGCCAATATTCTAAGTATTAGAAGTCATCATCTTAGGCACCATTAAGGTCATTTGAAGAAGCATAGCTTAGGTTCCCACCATTCTCAGCTACGGTAAACAATTTAGAGAGTCAAAGGTAAAGAAAAATCACTATTTATGAATGTATGTCTTAATACAAGAGGCCTAAGGCATCGATACAAGGCTTCATATCATTCAAATTCCAAGATTTTTTTATTTGTAATACCAAGGGTGTTTGTATCGATACAATCATGATTTTTGGCCAACAAGTATTGATACGAGAGTGCATGCACTGACGTAGCAAGCTTTGTATCGATACTGGATTACTGGTCTTGATACACCATTCTTTGTTACGAAGTTTAAAGTATCGATACATTTTGGATTTTTGGTTCAATCCATCGATACAAAGTTTACTGTATCGATTTTTTGGCAAAATTCGATATATTTTTCCTCTCTTTCTACCATGACTTTAAAACTAGAATTTAGTCATGACATTGGCCTCAAAAAGCATCTAATCCCTTACATACCTTCATATAAATCATGTGAATTTAACTTTTGGTGTCTAAACATTGGATTACTACATTTTGGAAAGGCCTATTAAACTTGGCATGAAGGTATTTCATGTGAAAATCTAGTTTTATGAGGGACAAACTTGAGACTACTCATCTGATCAACTAACGTATGAATTTCTTCGCCAATAAGAGTCAAGATTAATAAAGCAAATGCTGAAAGATTTCAGCTTGGTATAATGTGTCATCATATTGTACATACCAGAAGTCTTATATGCCCTCATTACTGGGCCATCTTAGTGGCTAAAATTATCCCTTATATAATCTAATTTTGACTTGCCAAAAAAAAAAAAGAAAAGAAAACAATCCTTTTGAACATTAACTACTGAAAAAACTTAAGCTCTCCCTAAAATTCCATTCCCGTAGCTCATTTTCTATCTTTCTAGAAACTATCATTTCCCTAATCTCTACTTTAAAAACTATCCTTCATAGCCATCATAATCAAAAGCTCTATCTTTTCATTCTTTTTGTTTTTTTTTTGCTAATCCATAGCAAAGAAAAAGAAAAAAGTGAGCTAGAAGTTACTAGAAGGCTTTTTAAGGATATGGCTAGGAGTTCAAGCTCCTATTGTGGTATATTTTCTATCTTTTGTTTTTGTTTTTCTTCATCATCATTTTAGCCCCCATATTTCCATGACCTTATTGAGGTTTCGATGCATTATTATGGCTTTGTTTGTTGTAGCCTCAAGATTTTGATGACTTTCTTAGTGCTTTAATGGTGTCCTGATGAGTTAGAATGCCATATTTCTTGTTGACTAAAATAGCCCCTGCTTCCATATTCTTGCCATGCTTTTCTTCATCTTAACATGCTCATTTCCTATGTAAATGCTTAGCCTAGCATATTTGAATCTTAACCATGCCTTGGATGCATTTTCACTATGATTTCCTTCCTAAAATGCATAGATAGCTCGCTAATTTGAGTGGTTGTTCATGTCTGATATTTTCACTTAGTTCATCGTATGTTTGTTGAAATCCTTTATCCCAAGTTAAGTATACTAACCTCAATCAATAGGGATTGGAATAGATTTAAGGTTTTCAATATATTAGTTCTCCAATCTTAAGGACATATCAAACAAAAATGTCTGGAATAATGGCTTCATTCAACCAAATAAATTCTGTTTTAACCCAAAATAAAAAATGTTTTCAAATATTTAGTTTAAGCTTTGTTATGTGCCTATCATTACTATTGCTGTGGATAGCAGATGGTTCAGTGGCCTATTCTATAAGAGTTGGATTTGTTCATTACTTCACTGACATGGACCTCAATGGTTGGACATTCACATGTCAGACACCTTGACACGTGACCATGAAAGCCTTAATCCGAAGAAGCCATTACTTTGGTACTGGCAGCACATTGATCTCTATTGAAAAAGTTATTTTAGGGCCTAAAAAGATTTTTCTAGAATTTTAAGCATTTTTCCTAGAAAGGGCTTTGAATTACCTTTACAACGATACCTCTTTTGCCCCTGGATCATTCTAGATGTACAAGTTACGATTTTTCAAACCTTTGTAGTCTGACCCTTAAAATCAATGATTCAAAATTCTAGGCAATTTTAACGCAACAAATTATTTTTCTAGAATTTTTAAACATTTTTCTTGTTATGAAATTTCCTTTATGAAATGGTATTTTTTATGATTTAATGATTTCAAATGAGTTCAGGATATTTTAGCACTTGCTGTTAATGCTAACCTAAACCTAGTTTCAAAAATTAATTTAGCCTAGAAAGCAAATTTCAAGGATTTTCTGATTATTTTTACATTAATTCCTATCAAGTTACCTTTCTAACGGTACCTCATTTGCTATTAGAAACCATTGGACCAAGCCAAAATAAATTTAGGAAGATTGGTAGCGTGATATTATCCCTTGTTTTTGCTAAACTTGAGAAAATTACCTAGATTTTCCCAAACTAGCTTTTTTAATCATTCAAATGACTTGAAATATATTCAATAGTTTCCCTATGGTGATGCGAGTCATGACATAGGTCCCTTTAGGCTCAAATCAAAACTCAAAATTGTTTTCAAAATTAATTTCCATTTCCTATTTAAAATATTTTCTATCCTAAAATTTATTTTCCTAAAAAATATATAAAATTTTGATTTTCAAAAATCACTCAAATTCTTTTTCAAGGGGATACTCCAACCTTACTTTTTCGAGGGGTCAAAAAAAATCCAAAATCTAAGTTTTCTCTTCCTAAGGCATCCTTGGACCTCTTATCAAGTTTTTACACCTAAGACAGCCAATGAATCTTAATATGCCTAAAATTGTCAATTTGGTTACTCTTTAATGACCAAGGTCAATTATGAGTTGCATCTCGACTACCTCTCCTTTTGGTTTTCACGTACTGATTTTTAATGGAACTTTTATTATATTCTTTTATGTCTTACTAGCCTGCTTTCTTCTTGATGGTGATTTGCATTCAATTTTTTTGAAGAAAATTGAACTTCATTAAACTTGAGGTAATGCTCTTTATCAGTATCCCTCTAATGCTCGATGTAGAGTGTAATATCCTAAATCAATCCAAATTTCATTTTACAGAAGCCTCTATGTTTCTCTTCCTTCATATGTTGCATAGAGAGATATTAATTAAACTTTTATTATAAGAACCCAAATCCAATATTTAAAAATTTACATTCATAAGAAAGGGATTACACATAAATAATGATCGCATGAAAAATAGAGGAAAATTAAGTCTTCGATAATTTTTGGCTAGATGGTACCAATTTGGAGCATCATGGGGGTGCTAATCCTTTCTCTACATGTAACCGACTCTTAGACCCTTTTAAAGCAAGCTCTAGCATACGTAATCTATAAAACAAGTGTTTCAAGTTTTATAACTCAAAATCATCATACCTCACCCAAAATGATTGGTAACAATTCCAATTCATGGTTATTTCATAATAACCATCCAAGATTAGTTGGATGAGTGATTCGTTTGATGGTTTTCCCCTTGATTTTCACTTTATCGCACCTAATTCAAATGCCAATCAAGGGACGGTCCAAAGGTGAGTCTTTTCTTTCTTTTGTTTTAAAGTCATAACGCGTTACCACGCATGTGTATGGGGGGCACATCATGACATAGAGCATCAATATGCATTTCAATGAGAAAAATTATTTTTGTAGCCCAACCATAGAAAATGTAAAGATTATTATGAGAATCCATGTGTCTTTTATTAAAGACAAACATTGATTGTAAGGAAAATAATGGAAGAAAAAGCTTTTCTTGCAAAACCAAAGCATCAAAATCGTGAATCCCAAAGTGGAGGACATGTTTTTATTGGTGAATCACACAAAAAATAGAGATCATTATGAGAATAGATGTTTGTCTCATTTGAGAGATAAACTTAGATTCTAAGGAAAATAATGGAAAGACAAGCTTTTCTTCCAAAACCAAACATTCAGAATTGTATATTATAATAAGGAAAACGTGTTTTCGCAAGCCAATCATAAAAAAAATTAGAGATTATTATGAGAATCGATGATCTTCTCATTTGAAGGATGAACTTTGAATCTAGGGAAAATGATGGAAAGAAAAGCTTTTCTTACAAAACCAAAGAATCAATATTTTATATCCCAATGAGAAAAACCTATTTTTGTAGCCTAATCATATAAAATATAAAGATTATTATAAGAATCCAATGTTCATCTCTTTTGAAAATGGTGGAAAGAAAGACTTTTCTTACAAAACCAAAGCATCAATATCATGTATCCAAGTGTAAAAAAAGCATTTTTGTAGGCCAATCATAAGAAGAATAGGGATTATTATGAGAATTAATGTTCATTTCATTTGAACGATGAACTCTGATTCTAAGAAAAATAATAAAAAGAAAAGCTTTTCTTGCAAAACCAAAGCATCAACACTATGTAAACCAATGATGTGAATTTGTTTTTGTAACCCAATCATAAAAAGAATGGAGATTATTACGAGAATCAATGATCATCTTTTTTAGAGGATAAGCTTTCAATCTAGGGAAAATGATGGAAAGAAAATCTTTTCTTGCGAAACTTACCCATTAATATTGTGTATCCTAATGAGAATGTATTTTTGTAGCCTAATCACGAAAAATATAGAGATTATTATAAGGATCTATGTTCATTTTTTATAAGGGACAAACAATGATTATAACGAAAATGGTAGAAAGTAAAGCTTTTCTTGTGAATCTAAAGAGTCAATATCATGTATCCCTGTGAGGAAAATGTTTTTTTAGCCTAAACACAAAAGGAATGGAGATTATTATGAGAATCATTACTCGATCTATTTAAGGGACAAATTTTGATTCTAAAAAAATGGTGGAAAAAGGCTCTTCTTGCAAAGCTAAAGCATTAATATTGTGTATTCAATAAGGAGAACGTGTTTTGATAGCCTAATTGCAATAAGAATGGAGATTATTATGAGAATCAAAGTTTTTTCCATCTGCGTGATGAACTTTGTTGGTAAGGAAAAGGGTGAAAAGAAAAGCTTTTCTTATGAAATCAAAGCATCTATATCAACTCTCCTACTGAAGAGAATGTTCTCTTTTAGCCTAATCACAAAAAGAGTGAAGATTGTTACGAGAATTGATGTTCATCTTATTTAACGGATAGCTATGATTCAATGGAAAATGGTTGAAAGAAAAGATTTTCTTGCGACCCTAAACCATCCATATTACGTATCCAAATATGGAGAACATGTTCTATACCCTAATCACAAAAAGCATGGAGATTATTATAGGAATCCAAGTACATCTGACTTAAGGGACAAGCTTTAATTTTAAGGAAAATAATAGAAAGAAAGGATTTTTTTACAAAATCGAAGCATTAATTCTATGCATCCTAATAAGGATAATGTCTTCTGCGAGAAGAAATAATGTATATTATTACGAGAGTCCAAGTCCATCTTTTTTGAGGGACAAACTTTTATTCTAAGGAAAATGCTGTAAAAAAAAAAAGCTTTTCTTGCAAAGCCAAGGCTTAGATATCATATATCCTAATAAGGGGAACGTGTTTTTGTAGCCCAGTCATAAAATGAACGGAGATTATTATAAAAATCAATGTACATCTCATTTAAGGGATAACCTTTAAGTCTAAGGAAAATGGTGGAAAGTAAAGCTTTTCTAGCTAAATAAAAGCATCAATATCATGTATTCCAATGAGTGGAACATGTTTTTATAGCCCAATCACAAAAAGAATTGAGTTTATTATGAAGATCCATGCTTCCCTCTTATAAGGGATGGAAATTAATTCTAAGGAAACTGATGAAAAGTAAAGCTTTTTTCTAAAACCAAAGCATCGATATCGTGTATTAGAGTGAGGAAAACTTCCTTCTATAGCCCAAACACATAAAGAATGAAGATCATTATGAAAATTCATGCTTATCTTATTTGATGGATGAACTTTGATTTTAAGGAAAATGGTGAAAAGAAAAGCTTTTCTTACAATACTGAAGCATCAATATTGTGTATCTAATGAGAAGAACATGTTTTGATAGCCAAATCATAAAGAAAATGGAGATTATAATGAGAATCCAAGTTTACCCCATCTACGAGATAAACTTTGATGGTAAGGAAAATGACAAAAAATTGTTTTTCTTGTAAAATCAAAGTGTTAACATCATCTATCCCAATGAAGAAAATGTGCTTTTATAGCCTAATCACGAAAAAAAAATGGAGATTATTATAAGAATCAATATTCATTTCATTTAAGGGATAAACTTTAACTTTAAGAAAAATAGTGGAAAAAAGTTTTGATAGCTTAATAGTAGAAGGAATGGAGATTATTACAAAAATCCAAGTTTATCTCTTTTAAGGGTCAAGCTTTGATTCTAAGGGAAATTATATAATAAAAAGCTTTTCTTGCCATACCAAGGCATAAATATCTTGTATCCCAATGAGGGGAATGTGTTTTTGTACCCTAATCACCATAAGAATGTGGATAATTATGAGAATCCAAGTTTGTCTCTTTCAAAGGACAAACTTTGATTCTAATGAAAATGGTGGAGAGAAAAGCTTTTTTGATGAAATCAATGCATCAATATCATTTACCTAATGAGTAGAATGTGTTTTGTAGCCTAATCGCAAAAAGAATTGAGATTATTATGAGAATCTAGGTTCATCACATTTGCGGGATAAACATTAATTATAAGGAAAATGGTGGAAAGAAAAGCTTCGCTTGCAAAACCAAGGCATTAACTCGCCTATCCCAATGTAGAAAACATGCATTTATACCTCAATCACAAAAGCAATGGAGATTATTACGAGAATCGATGCTCGTTTCTTTCGTGAGATGAATTTTTATTCTAAGGAAAATGGTGGGAAGAAAAGCTTTTTTTGCAAATCCAAAGATGAAAATAATGTACCTTAATGATAAAAATGTATTTTTATAGCCCAAACACTAATAGAATGGAGATTGTTATGAGAATCCAAGTTCATCTCATTTATAGGATGAACATTGATTCTAAGGAAGAAGGTAGAAAGAAAAGCTTTTTTTGTGAAACCAAAGCATCAAGTCATGTATCCTAGTGACGAGATCATGATTTTGTAGCCTAATCACAAAAAGAAAAAAAGAATGAAGATTATTACAAGAATTGATGTTTGTCTTATTTAAGGGATAAACTTTGATTTTGAGGAAAATGGTGGAAAAAAAACTTTTCTTACAAACCCAATGCATTAATATCGTGCATCCTAATGACAAGTATATGTTTTTGTGGCCAAATTGCAAAAAGAATGGATTACGAGAATCATGTTTGCCTTTTATGAGGGATGAACATTGATTCTAATGAAATTGGTGGAAGAAAAAACTTTTCTTACAAAGTCGAAGCATCGATATCGTGTGTCCTAGTGAAGAGAACATGTTTTTGTAGCCTAATTACAAAAATAATAGAGATTATTATGAGAATCAACATTCATCTTTTTTTAGAGTTAAACTTTTATTCAAAAGAAAATTATGGAAAGAAAAGCTTTTCTGATGAAAGCAAAGCATCAGTGTCATGCATCCTAGTGAGAAGATCTTGTTTTTCAAACCTAATCATAAAAAAAATAGAGATTATTATGAAAATTGATGTTTATTTCATTTGAGGGACAAACTTTGATTCCAAGGAAAAAAAACCTTTTCTTATGAATCCAAGGCATTAATATCCTGTATCCTAATGAAGAGAATGTGTTTTTGTAGCCCAATTACAAAAAATAGAGTTCATTACAAGAATCCATGTTCACTTCTTATGAGAGACGAATATTGATTTTAAGGAAAATGGTGAAAAAAAAGCATTTCTTGCAAAGCCAAAACATTAAATATCATTTACCTTAAAGGGGAAAACATGTTTTTGTAGCCCAATCACAAAAAAAATGGTGATTACTGTAAGAATCAACATTCATCTCATTTGAGGGATGAACTTTGGTTTAAAAGAAAATGGCAAAAATAATAGCTTTTCTTACGAAACCTAAGCATCAATATCATGTATCCTCCTAATGAGTAGAATATGTTTTTACAGCCCAATCATGAAGAGAATGGAGATTATTATAAAAATCAGTGTTTGTCTTATGTGAAGGATGAACTTTGATTCAAATGAAAATGCTAGAAAGAATGCTTTTCTTGCAAAACCAAACCATTAATATTGTGTATCTCAGTGAGGAAATGTGCTTTTGCAGCCCAACCACAAAAAGAATAGAGATTATTGCAATAATCCATGTTTGCCTTTTTTAAGGGATGAACATGATTTTAACAAAAATGAAGGAAAAAAAAGCATTTCTTGCAAATTAAGGCATCAGTATCATGTATCCTAGTAAGGAGACTGTGTTTTTGTAGCCCAATCACAAAATTAGAGATTATTACTAAAGGATGAACTTTCAAAGGAAAATGGCGGAAAAAAGTTTTTTCTTATGAAATCAAAGCATTAGTATCATATATCCTAATGAGGAAAATGTGTTTTTTGTAGCCCAATCATAAAAAATTAGAGGTTATTATAAGAATTAATGTTCATTTCATTTGAGGGATGAATTTTGATTCTAAGGAAAATGATGGAAAGGAAAGCTTTCCTTACAAAACCAAAGCATCAGTATCATGTATGCCAATGAGGAGAAAGTGTTTTTTCAGCCCAATTATAGTAAGAATTGAGATTATTATGAGAATCGATGTTCATCTCATTAAAGGACAAGTTTTGAATATTAGGAAAATGGCAAAAAAATGCTTTTCTTGTGAAGCCAAAGCATCAATGTCATGTATCCCGATTAGGAGAAAGTGTTTATCCTAATCTAAAAAAGAATAGAGTTTATTATGAGAATCCTTTTTCACCTCTTATGCAGGTCGAACATTAATTCTAAGGAAAATGGTGGAAAAAAATGCTTTTCCTATGAAATGAAAGTATCAATATCATGTATACCGGTAAGGAAAACATGTTTTTGTAACCTAATCACAAAAATAATCGAGATTATCACAAGAATCAATGTTCGTCTCATTTGAGGGATAAATTTGATTATAAGGAGAATGATGGAAAAATTTTTTTTTCTTGCAAAGCTAAAGTATCAATATTACCAATAAAGAGAACATGTTTTTGCAGCCCAATCATTAAAGAATGAAGAATATAATGAGATTGGTTGTCCGTCTTATTCGAGGGATGAGTTTTGAATTTAGGGAAAATAATGGAAACAAAAGCTTTTCTTGTGAAACCAAAGCATCAATATCGTGTATCCCAATCAGAAAAATGTATTCCTATAGCCCAATTGTAGAAAAAGTAGAGATTATTATGAAAATCCATGTTTGTTTCTTATTAGAGATAAACATTGTTTATAAGGAAAATAATGGAAAGAAAAGCTTTGCTTACAAAACTAAAGAATCAATATTGTATATCCTAGTGCAAAAAAATGCATTTTTGTAGGCCAATCACAAAAGAACAGAGGTTATTAAGAGAATTGGTGTTCATCACATTTAAGGGATAATCTTTGATTTTAAGGAAAATGATGGAAAGAAAAGCTTTTCTTGCAAAACCAATATCATGCATACCAATAAGGAGAATGTATTTTTATACCCCAATCATAAAAATAGTAGAGATTATTAGAAGAAATGATGTCCATCTTAGTTGAGGGACAAGCTTTAAAGATAAGGAAAATGACAAAAAGAAAATATTTGCTTGCAAAACCAGAGCATATTGTTGTGTATTCCAATGAGAAGAATGTATTTTTATGGCCTAATCACAAAAAATGTAGAGATTATTATAAGAATCCATGTTTGTCTCTTTTGAGAGATAAACATTGATTGTAACAAAAATGGTGGAAAGAAAAAGTTTTTTCTTGTAAAACCAAAGCATCAAACCATGTATCCCAATCTGGAGATCATGTTTTTATAGGCCAATCACAAAAAGAATAGAGATTATTACGAGAACTGATGTTTATCTTAGTTGAGGGATGATCTTTGATTCTAAGGGAAATGGTGGAAATAAAAGCTATTCTTGCTAAATCAAAGCATCAATATCGTGTACACCAATGACGAAACATGCTTTTGCAACCCAATTAAAAAAATAAAGATTATTATGAGAATCGATGATGAACTCAATTGAGGGATGAGCTTTAAATGTAGGCAAAATGATGGAAAGAAAAGCTTTTCTTGTGAAACTAGAGTATTAATACTGTTAGCTATATTAGCTTTGAATTAATCATTAGTTTTGATATAACTAAAACTTAAGCTTAATTAGCTTGTG
>JAQSVH010160696.1:0-25781 GCA_029448705.1 Adansonia digitata | reverse complement strand
TCGAGAGAGAATTAGATTTGGTTAGACAATTTATGGTTGGTAAATAAGGATCGATTATTTAGCAAGGCAATGAATGTGGCATCAAATATTTAATATGATTCTATAAGATCTAGTTTCGTTCAAGTAATGGATTCTAGCTAATTGAAAAGATCTTTTGATCAATCTAAAGATTGTTTCGATTCCATTAGTAATAAGGATTCAGAATATCACACATTAATCAATCAAAAAGAGATTCAACAACTAAAAGAAAGATCAATTCTTCGGGATCGTTTCTCTCTTCAAACTGAACGAATGAAGATAGAATCAGACTAATTCCCTAAATGCATTTTTGGATATTCCTCAATGTCCTGACTATTCAAGGAATGTGAGAAGCAGATGAATAATCATTTGCTTCCGAAAGAAATTGATAAATTTCTTAGGAATCCTATAAGATCCATTCATTTTTTTTCTTTGATAGATGGTTAGAACTTCATTTGGGTTTAAATCCTACAGAAAGGTCCACTAGAGATCAGAAATTGTTGAAGAAAGAACAAGATGTTTCTTTTGTCCCTTCTAGGCAATCAAAAAATAAAGAAATGGTTAATATATTTAAGATAATTACGTATTTACAAAATACCATCTTAATTCATCCTATTTCATCAGATCCAAGATGTGATATGGTTCTGAAGGATGAATTGGGTAGTTCCAACAAGATTTATTCTTGAAAAGAATCCCTTTTTTTATTTATTTCATCTATTCCATGACCAGAATCGGGGATAGATGCTACACCATGATTTTGAATTAGAAGAAAGATTTCAAAAAATGGTAGATCTATTCACTCTATCAATAATTAAGCCAGATCTAGTGTACCATAAGGGATTTGCCTTTTCTATTGATTCCTACAGATTGGATCAAAAATAATTCTTGAATAAGGTATTCAACTCCAGGGATGAATCGAAAAAGAAGTCTTTATCGATTTTACCTCCTATTTTTATGAAAAAAATGAATATTTTTATCAAAGGATAAAAAAATGGGTCCAGATCTTTTGTGAGAATGATTTGGAAGATCTAAAACCAAAAATAATAGTATTTGCTACTAACAACATAATGGAGGCACAAGATAGATTGATCCAAAATCTAATTTAAATCTAATTTAGCACCTTTGGGTACATAAGAAATGTAATCAATTAATTCTTTTTAATGATTCGATACGATTGCAACTTTGAATATGGAATTCAAAAGGATCAAATAGGAAATTATACTCTAAATCATAGAACTATAATGAAATATATGATCAACCAATATTTATCAAATTTGAAAAAGATTCAAAAAAAATGGTTCGATCCTCTTATTTTGATTTCTCAAATTAAGAGATCCATGAATCAGGATCCTAATGCATATAGATACAAATGGTCCAATAGGAACAAGAATTTTTAAAAGCATTTAGAATATTTTGTTTTTGAGTAGAAGAGCAATTTTGAAGTAGTGTTTAATTGATTACGTATTAATCAATATTCAATTGATTGGTCTGAGGTTATCGAAAAAAAATTTATCTTAGTCACTTCCTTTTTTTTTGTCCAAGTTGCTTTTCTTTTTGTCTAACTCACTTCCTTTTTTCTTTGTAAGTTTTGGGAATATCCCTATTCATAGGTCTGAGACCCACATCTATAAATTGAAAGGTCCGATGATCAACTTTGCAATTAGTTATTAGAATCATTAGGTATTTAAATTGTTGATTTGAAAAAATTTGAAACTTTTCTTGTTGGATGATCATAATACTTCTCAAAAATCAAAATTCTGGATCAATGGAGGAACAATATCACCATTTTCATTCAATAAGATACCAAAGTCGATGATTAACTCATTCCATACTAGAAATAATTGCAAGAAATCTTTTAATAACATAGATTTCTATTTCTCAATGATATCCCATGATCAAGACAATTGGCTGAATCCCGTGAAAACCATTTCATAAAAGTTCATTGATATTTTCTTTTTATAAAGTAAATCAACTTCGATTCCTAAATAATCCACATCACTTCTACTTCTATTGTAACAAAAGATTCATTTTTATGTGGAAAAGGCCTATATCAATAATTATGATTTTATGTATGGACAATTCCTCAATGTCTTGCTCATTCACAACAAAATATTTTCTTCGTGCGGTGGTAAAAAGAACATGCTTTTTTAGGGAGACATACTATTTCTACTTTGCGAGTTATAGGTGTCGAACATATTCATTCTAATGTTTTTCCACAAAGTGGTGATGAAAGGTATAACTTGTACAAATCTTTTTAGTTTGTAATTTGATTTGATCTATTAGTTCGTAAAGCTATTTACTCGATTACAGACATTTTTGGAACACCTTTAATAGAGGAACAAATAGTTAATTTTGAAAGAATTTATTGTCAACCTCTTTCAGATATGAATCCATCTAATTTAGAATGGAAGAACTTGCGTCAGTATCTCAATTTCAATTCAAACATTGGTTTGATTCACACCCTATATTTTAGGAAATATTTACCAGCCGAAAAGCAAAAAAAAAATAGTCTTTATTTAAAAAAATGTGTTAAAGAAAGATGGATTCATAGAAACTTTCAATGAGATACTTTTTTCCAACTCTATCAAAAAAGATCTATTCCAAACATATATATCATGGTTCTTACTTCGACAGGGCATAAATATCTAAATTTGATATTTTTATATACTTTTTTAGACCTATTGCCGATACTAAGTAGCAGTAAAAAATTTGTATCTATTTTTCATGATATTATGCATGGATACAATATATCATGGCAAATTCTTTAGAAAAAATTATCTTCCATAATGGAATCTAATAAGTGAGGTTTTGAGAAATCTTTACAAAAATTTCTTCTGTTCGAAGAAATGATTCATCAAAATAATGAGTCACCATTGATATCGACACATCTGAGATCACCAAATGTTTAGGAGTTCCTTTATTTAATCCTTTTCCCATCTTCTCTTTGTTTCCCGAGCCCATAGTGTGTTATACATAGAGTTCAAAAAGGTCAAATCTTTGATGATTCCATCATACATGATTGAGTTACAAAAACTTCTGGTTAGGTTTTCTTACATCTAAACTGAATTCTTTCTAGTTAAAGAATCTCTTTCTAGTTGCTCTAGAACAATTAAGAGATTTTCTAAAAGAAATACAGGGTTCTACTTTTGGCAGCAACATGCTATAGGATGGTGGTCCCATTTATGGGTTAAATCAATACGTTTTAAAAAGAAATATTTGAATATCAATCTCATCAATATCATCTATCTCATAAGTATCATACAAAATCCCTTCAACCTAATCATTTTTTTAAGAAATAGAAGGCATCTAAGTCATACAAGTAAAGAGATCTATTCATTGATAAGAAAAAGAAAAAATATGACTGGTGATTGGATTAATGACAAAATAGAATCTTGGGTCGTAAATAGTGATTTGATTAATGATAAAGAAAGAGAATTCTTGGTTCAGTTATCCACCTTAACAACAGAAAAAATGATTGATCAAATTCTATTGAGTCTGACTTATAGAGATCATATATTAAAGAACGACTCTGGTTATCAAATGATTGAACAACTGAGACCAATTTACTTATGATACTTAGTTAACATTCATAACAAGTATCTAATGAATTATGAGTTCAATACATCTTGTTTAGCAGAAAGACGGATATTCCATGCTCATTATTAGACAATCACTTATTTATAAACTTTGTGTGAGGCTAATAGTTTTCATTTTTCATCTCATGGAAAACTTTGTCGCTCTATTTAGCCTCATCTCCTTCTAGGTATATTTTAGTGGTAGGTCTTATAGGAACTAGATAATCCTATTTGGTCAAATACCTAATGACAAACTCCTATATTCCTTTCATTACAGTATTTCTAGACAAGTCCTTGGATAACAAGCTTAAAGGTTTTTTTATTAATGATATCGATGATATTCATGCTAGTGACAATATTGTTGCTAATGAAGCTATTGGTGATAGTGATGATATCGATCATGACCTTGATACGAAGTTAGAGCTTTTAATTATGATGAATGCATTATGGATATGATGTCAGAAATAGATCGATTTTATATCACCCTTCATTTTGAACTAGCAAAAGCAATGTCTCCTTGTATAATATGGATTCTAAACATTCATGATCTAGATTTAAATAAGGTAAATTACTTATCCCTTAGTCTATTAGTGAACTAACTTTCCAAGGATTATGAAAAGATGTTCCACTAGAAATATTCTTGTTATTGCTTTGACTCATATTCTCTAAAAAGTAGATCATGCTCTAATAGCCCTGAATAAATTAAATACATGTATTAAGATACAAAAGCTTTTATTCCACAACAATGAAAGCACTTTTTCACTCTTTCATATACTAGGGGATTTCACTTGGAAAAGAAAATGTTCCAAACTAATGGATTCAGGTCCATAACCATGGGTTCCAATGTACGAGATATTGTAGCACTTACCAATAAGGCCTTATTGATCAGTATTACATAGAAGAAATCAATTATAGACACTAATACGATTAGATCTATTTTTTATAAACAAACTTGGGATTTGCGATCCTAGGTAAGATTGGTTTAGGATCATAGGATCCTTTTTTATTAAATAGGAAGGGCTGTTGTACAAAATGCACTTCTAACTAATTGCCCCAGAGATCCTATATCTATCTATATGAAAAAGAAATTATGTAACGAAGGGGATTTTTATTTGTATAAATGGTACTTCAAGCTTGGAATAAGTATGAAAAAATTAATGATAATTTTTTATTTTTTAAGTTATTCTACCGGATCAATCGTTCAAGACCTTTGGTCTCTACCCAGACTCGATGAAATAAATCAGATCACTTCTTATGGGTTCATTGAGAATGATTTTGTTCTAGTTTATGACCTATTAGAAGTAAAAGGTGCTTTGATGGGATCCTTGTAGACATGTAAAGATTATAGTCAGATTGATAATAATTGAGTGACATTATTTCTTTGGGTTGAGCCAGGGAATCCCTTACATATGATGCAAAATGCATCCTATTTGATCATTGATCAGAGATTTGTCTATTAAAATACAAATCGAAGTTTGAAAAAGGGGAAGAAGAAAGAGTACTCGACTCGTAATAGATAGAGGAAGATTTATTGAATCACATAGTTTAGGCTCCTGAGATATGACGCCCTTAGGGCTTTCTATTTGATTGTATCAAAAGGCCTAATGAATTGGGATTTCCCTATTGGGCCAGGTTATTTCAGGGCAAGTAGATCATTTATGATGAAAATAATGAGCTTCAAGAGAATTATTCAGAGTTCTTGCATAGTGGAACCATACAGTACCAGCCACGGGATAGATCTTCCAAAGAACAAGGCTTTTTTCGAATAAGCCAATTCATTTGGGACCCTGTGGATCCACTCTTTTTCCTATTCAAAGACTAGCCTGTTGTCTTTGTGTTTTCACACCAAGAATTCTTTGTAGATAAAAAGATGTCAAAGGGGCTTTTTACTTCCTAAGCAAATCCTCCTACATTTATATATAAATGCTGGTTTATCAAGAATACAAAAAAAAAAAAAAAACACTTCGAATCATTGATTCATTGCCAAAGATGGCTTAGAACCAATAGTTCATTATCTAATAAATTTTTTTCGTTCTAATACTCCATTCAAGAGTTATCAGTATTTATCAAATATGTTCCTATATAATGGAAGGCTATTGGATCAAATAACAAAGACATTATTGAGAACAAGATAACTTTTCCCAGATGAAATGAAAATTGGATTCATGTAAAAGGAGAAAGGTTTCCCATTACTTAGCCAGAAAGATATGTGGCCATAAAATAGGAATTAAGCAGAACAAAATTGACTAGGTGGTAGAGTTATGGAAACACTTGTTTCTTCCATATTTTGGACCTTAAGTTTGTGGAACAATATGCTATTGCTGAAACACAGAAGAATTGAAATCTTAGATCAAAACACTATGTATGGATGGTATGAACTAACTAAATAAGAATTCTTAAGCAGCGAACAACCAGAACTATTACTCACTACATCAAAATTTCCATTAATGAAAGATGTAAATCCATTGGAAAATAAAAAATACGCATGTCGGATGAAATGGTTATTGCTATCTGCTCCAATAACGAATAATTAGTTTAACTAAATAACTAAATAAAATAGATAGACCTTTCTCTTCATCTTAGGTGTATGGATCTTCTTAACTAGAGGATCCCCTATATGGATAATATATGGATAATACACATTTCAGTTAATCGAGTCTAAATCTAATTTTTTGATTTCAAAGAAAAAATATCCACAGGGCGATTTGCCCTACTAAGATATTCACGATTGAGAAGTACTAGATTCTCTTTTAGATAGGTCCTAAAAAAAAGAGGAAAGCTAGAATACCACTAAGCATCTATTGTTGAATTCACCAAACCCGATCCATTTTGGGAATGTCTAATGCCAAAGTCACAAAATGGTTAAGTCGCCAATCCTTAAAACGGACTATGTAATGTACTTTATATGTTGGGTTAGGGGATATTGTACCAGAGGTTTCTATTGTATCAATCTACCCTAGTGTGCATGATTCTTATTGAAGCATATACTCAAGGATGGGTGCAAGATGAATGATTTTAAAATGGACTCCCGATTCATTAGATAGAGAAGATCACGAAGATCTCGTGATCCACTATTGAGCTTATTCCAATTCAATGAGCATTCTTAATATTATGCCTTGAAGAGGACTCGAAACTCCACGCTCTTTAGCACTAGATTTTGAATCTTGTGTGTATACCATTTCACCATCAAGGCATTTTTAAAGCAAATCGTATTCCATGAATATGATATCTGATGTATAGAATATCTGACACAGGTGAACTTTTAGAGTATTTCTATTAATCGATCATGTCATATTGGCCCGAGTTAGACATTCAATTGCTTTAATTTAAAGTATCTGAAGGATGTCTAAAATATATTAAGATTATATTAAATATATAGATTATATTAAAAAAAGGAAAATCAAACATTTATTTCTTGATTCAATAGAAAAGAAAAGAAAAGAGGTGAATAGGGTCCCAAATAACGAGAGATATGAAAAAAGAAGGCCCAATTATGCCCATTCTTAATCCTAAATGGAATGTAACGACCTAGGGATCCATATGTAAAGATAGTATCTATTTAGATACACTCGAATGACCACTTCTCATAATAAGAATATATATAGCCCTATTCTAGTATGGTCTGATATGGAATGAACTTATAATCATGGAATCGACTCAATCATCAGATTATAGATTATAAGTTCATAACCCCAGCCCATTCCCATTTTGACATGAACAGATCTACTAATTCTTTGGTTCTAGTTAGTAAAGAGGGACCTTGAATTAAGAAATAGATTCTAGAAGCTAACTAGAAGCTAAACTAAAAAAGGGTAGCTTGAGCAATTGCTATAATCGGGTTCATTGATATTCTTAGTATAGTAGATGCTATCACACATACAATCATACTCAATATGATGGAGTTGTTTAATCTTAAAGGGGATCTTATAATTTCACATGTCAGAGGTTATTTCTTGGTTTCATCCAGTCATTAATAACTTGATTATTTTTAGATAATAGTAGATAGAAACAACGCTCGTAAGGAGTCCTATTAAAACCAAGAAATTTAGGCCTGCCTGCTATCAACACCAGAATAAAAAGAGTTTTTCGAAAAAAACTTGCTAGTGGATGAAAATCTTATAGAGATAAGAGATATAGAGCTAAAAAGAGCCAAAAAAGGATCTTTTATATATAATCTTACATAATCTTGAATGTTATCAGTTTCAGTACATAGACTAAATAATGCAATGCAAGCAAAAGTTCCTAGATTCATGGAGATATAGAATAACATATAAGTTATCATGCACGCATATCCACCATTTGAGTCTCCAACAATTATTCCACAATTTGAGCTATGGACGAATATGCAAGCATACATTTCATGCTTGTTTAAGTAATAGCAATGAGTTCCCTAATATCATGCTATGAATAGTTAAGATTTCTAGAAGCATATGCCATTCGTTTGATAAGAAATAGAAATGAATATAAAAAATTTAAGTGGCTGAAGTCAAAGCATCTACTTTTAAAGTAACAGAAAGAAAAGCAACGATTAGAGTGAGGGAGTCAAAGTCAAAAAGAGGATTCCTTACTTATTTTTCTCATTCAAAACTGTGCATAAGACTTTCATCTCACATGGCTCCCAAATGATAAAAGTAAGAAAAAACTTATCTTTTTTCTTTTTTTGATTACCTTCCTCGCCTATGTATAAGATCGAACCTATTCAATTTTTAAAACGAATTACTAATCCTTAACTTTTTAAGGAATCCTTCATTAGTGGTTGTGAATGACTGATTTTTCTCAATCTTTTCAACCATGATTCTATAAGAGAAAATCAAAAAGATTGAGAAATAGAACAATCTAATATGATTCATTCTTAATAGCCATAAGATGCTCCTATTACTCTCGTAGTCTTTGAAGGATGAAAACCAACTATGTAGCATCTACATCCAGAATTCAAGTATTGTATAAGTCATTAGTCTGACCCATTATAGGAACTACCCATAATAACAAACTTGCAAAATGGATCTCTTTATCATTAAGAGAATCATTGTTCCTGACCCTACTTCAATTTAATTGTTATTTGAACAAGTCAAACTTATGTCTTGGTCTGAGTAGGGATAGCATTTCTCTTTTGCATGTCCATGGATTTTTGAAAAATCCAAACTTCTCATAGATAGATAAATAGATATGTATGAATTTATTGAACGAACCACACTCCTTCATATATGTCAGGAGTCATTGATGAGAAGGGGCTAGGGGAAACTTGAATCCAATTCCTACAATGATGAATATAAACACAATTGAAATTCTAGGGGAGTTATATATTTATGTATTGATAAGACCATTCACTATTTCTTGAAGCTAGATCTTTCCCCTGAATGAACCATTTAGCCAAATGAAACCATGAACTAGAATAAAAGAGCTTGCCTTACCAATAAATAAATATTTCATAGTAGCCTCATTAAATCGTACATCTTTCTTGGTATATCTAGATAACATGTAAGAGCATAAACTAAAACATTCTAGAGCTATAAAGATAGTTAATTAAATTGTTAGCATCACATAAAAACAATCCTCCTAGAGTAGCTGTTAATATGAATAATAGAAACTCTGTTATGGCCATTTTTGTACATTCAATGTACTCTACGGATAGAGGAATACATAAAGTTGAACAAGTAAAATAAGAAATTGAAAGATTTCATTGAAATTGTTCATTTGGAAATTTCCTGAAAAGCTAATCATGGGTTCTTCGGAACAATTGGGCCATTATGCTCATTACCAAACTTGTTAAAAAGATGAAATATAACCAAGGTATATCTTTTTGATCAGAGTTTAAATCGATCATCAGAAGAAGAATTAGGCCAAAAATTAATATACATTCTGGGACAACAAAACTTCCATTGAAGAAAAGCAAATTAAAGGCTTTCATAAAAATTCTTATAGAATCAAGAATAAAGTTTTCATTCTGTACATGCCAGATCATGAATTAGTAACAGCATGTAATCTTCAAAAAAATGCCAATTATTTTAAACTTTTTATTTTTGGAATGGAATATTTACGAAATCCCTATGAATAAGATCAAACCTTATTCCATGGTATTTACCTAAGATTCCTCTTTTTTATTCTTAGGCAAGTTGCCGAGAGAGCTTAGTTGATCCATGATTTATGTTTCATCTTTCGTCTCCTTTTCATTTGTTTCAAGAAATATATCGATTTATTCTAATTCTTTCTTTTTTTATTGATTCTTTTTCGATCGAGATGTATGGATCCATGAATCTATATATCTATATTAATCCTGTTCATGTATTAACGAAAATGTGTAAAAACCTTTTTTGCTTCTGCCATTCTGTGAATCTTTTCCTTTTTGCGTATGGCATCGCTACTCCTTTTTGCATTATCCATTAATTTAGAACTTAATTTGAAAGCCATATTTCGACTTGGACATTTTCAGAATACCCTTAATAACCAACGAATGGCAAGTGCTTTTCCTTGTATGGATCTTATTTCAATAGGAACTTGATGAGTTGATCTGCTTAGACATCTTACTTTTACTGCTATATTGAGAGTTACTTCACGTATTGGTTGATGTAAAATAGATAGTGGATTTGTTTCTATTTTTTATTGTATCTTTTTCAAGGCTCGATAGATAATTTGATACACCAATGATTTTTTCTCGTGTTTTAGAATACGATTAACCAACATGTTAACTAATTAATTAAGATAAATTAGATCAAATTTTATAGTTTTTTCTTTTGTAGTATCTGGACGTGACATGAGCATGAAAAGGGTTCAAGAATCCATTTTTTTCTTTTTATAGGGGCTAAATTAATTTATTTTGGCTTTTCGACCCTATATTGTAGGGTGGATCTGGAAAGATATGAAAAATCTCCCGTTAAGCCATAATACGACTTTCATCGAATACCGTTTTCCATAAAATTATATATGTATCTATGAGATCGAGTATGGAATTCTATTTACTCATGTTAAGTTGAGTATCCATTTCCCTCCCTTTGCTACTAGGATTGGAAATCCTTTATGTTACATATCCATACGATTGAGTTATTATATTTCTAAAATAGTGCCTCAAATCATTGCTATTTGACCCCGACCTATTCTAAAAGAGTCGAGGCATTTTGAATTGTTTGTTGACATAGATAAAGTCAGGGAAACCTCTGAAATTATTTCAATATTGGACCTTGGATATATAATAGTTTTGAATCAAATCTCTTTAAAAAGAAGATCTTTTATCTCATAGTAGCCTGCTCTAGTCCCTTTATGAAACTTTTGTTTTTGGGTTAGCCATACAAGTCTTGGATAAGATTTTACAATGCACTAGAATGCCCTTGTTAACAATCCTTTATTCCGACAGCATCTAGGGTTCTTCAAATAATATGATATCTGACAAAGGGTAAATCCTTAACCCTTCCCCCTCTTACTAAGATTATAGAATTGTCTTGCAAATTATGGCCAATACCAGGTATATATGCAGTGATTTCAAACCCAAAGGTTAATCGTACTCTAGCAACTTTATGTAAGGCTGAGTTTGGTTTTTTGGGGGTGATAGTGGAAAAGTTGATAGATAGGTCACCCTTACTGCCATTTATAGAATCATACATGAGATTTTCACCTTGTATGACTCATTTAATTCTTTCAAGTCATTGGGTCTTTTTCCTTATTTGAGAATCTCCTCCATTCTTCCACTCTATCCTAAAAAGTAACTAGGACAAATTTATTTAGGTTTTCATGTTTCAATTGAACACTTTCCATTTTTTATTATTCTTAAAAGAGATGACATTTTTTACCAAACATTTGCGAATCCAATCACATGATCTTATAAGAAGAACAAGAGATCTTTCTCGATCAATCCCTTTGCCCCTCATTCTTCAAGAATCAGAAAGATCCTTTTCAAGTTTAAATTTGTTCATTTGGAATTTGGGTTCTTCTACTTCATTTTTATTTACTTAATTATTATTTTTTCTTCTCTTTTTTCTCTTTTTTTGTATTTTATTCCTTTCCATTATCTCTTAAGTCCCATAGGTTTGTTCTTATAGAATCTGACCTATTTTCTCATTAAACGAAAGGTATAAAATAAATCAGATTGATTTTTTGATCAAAAGCATTGTATGAAATCTTTGATTTTTTTCCTCTTTCGCTATCCCTATACCATAGGTATAGCATATGAATCAATAGAGAACCTTTTCCTCTATATCTATATGAAGCAATATTATTACATTCCAATTCCTTACTACCCTTAAGGAAAATCCCGAATTAGATCCCAAATTGATGGGTTAATGTAAGCTTATCCATGCAGTTATGCACTCTTCGAATATGAATTTATTTTATAAAAGATCCTAGGTTTCATGCTTTGGTGAGTCTTTGAGATCCTTTTGACGACCTATGTTTTGTTGAAGGGATATCTATATAATCTAATCGATTGCGTAAAGCTCGCGGTATGAATGAAACTAGGGAAAGTATAAAAAAATAGTTTTTTTATTATATTAGTATTTTCTATTCTATTAGTATTAGATTAGTATTCTATTCTATTAGTATTAGATTAGTATTAGTTAATGATCCTGGCTCAGTGAGTCCTTTTTTTCGTGATTACCTCAGTCCTAGTCCTTACATTTTGTCTTTATAGATCAAGAAGAAATGGGGCTCAGTGGGAAGAGGATTATACCAGAGAGAAGTAAAGAGATTAACCTTTTTCAAATATATAATATCGATTTTGGCAATGTAATGGAGTTAGGCTTTCATGCTGATCTGAATGAATCATCTTTCCATAGAGGTAAATCCTTGCCTGCTAGGTAAAAGGATAGCAAGTTACAAATTCTATTTTGGTAGGACATTTATTTTTATTACTATGAAATTCATAAATGAAGAAATTAATCATGGGCATTATCCTATTTATAGTGAAGAATCTTGTATGTGTTCCTAAGAAAAGAAAAGAAATTTGTCAAAATTTCAGGGTTTCAAAGGGTCATGGAAACATATAAGAACTCTTGAATGAAATTGGAAAAGAGATGTAACTCCAGTTCTTTCAAAAATTATAAGATTTTTAGCACAAGAAGAAAAGGTTTATTCGTATCATCTTGACTTGGTTCTGATTTCTCTAATTTTTTAAGAATACCGCTTCTCCTACCTTATCGAATAGAGCATGCTAAGGCAAACCTTTTTCATGTAAAACCTACTTGATTTAGATCTGTAGAATCATACAATTTTATGAAACCATGTGCATATGGCTCAAATCCGTAGTCAATCCTATTTCCAATAGGAGTAGTTGACAATTGAATCTAACATTTTCTATTATTTTTGTATCCATAATAGTGTAAAAGGAAAGCCTAGCTCTAAGTTATTCAAAAATAGTGGCATTGTTGAGTTTCTCGATCCTTTGACTTAGGATTAGTCAGTTTTATTTCTTGATAGAGGCAAGGAAAGGATATAACATAGTTGTAGAGTGTCACCTTGACATGGTGGAAGTTATCAGTTTGAGCCTAATTATCTTTAAACCCAATTTGAGTTTCTCTATTTTGCTTTACTCTTTCGTCGTGATCGAATAAGAATGGATAAGAGGCTTGTGGGATTGATGTGAGAAGGTAGGGATGGCTATATTTTTGGAAGCGAACTTTAGGCAAATATAAAGTGCATGGATACAAGTTATGCCTTGGAATGAAAGACAATTCCGAACTGACTTCGTCTACAAACAAGGAAGCTATAAGGAATAAACCTATGAATCTCATGGAAAGGTCGATCCTAGCTCAGGATAAACATTGGTGCCACGCTCAACACATATAACTCAGATAGGAAGTGATGTTCTAGTGGTGGACGAGTGAGTAACGCATAAGACCCTGCTCTTGGGAAGGGAACAACAGCTAGAAATGGCTGATAATACCTTGTAGATTGAAGAGCAAAAGGAGGAATTTGCCTGAGAAAGGGCTCGTGTCTGACTAGCCAGTTGATGAAATAATAGCTTACCAAGGTGGTGATCAGTAACTGGTCCCAAAAGATAATCAGCCACACAGGGACTGAGACATAGCCTAGAGTCCTACGAGAAGTAGCAGTAAGGAAATTTTCGCAATGGACAAAAGCTTGATGGAGCAATGCTGCTGGAGGTAAAAGGCCCACAAGTCGTGAACTTTTTTTCCTGATAAAAAGCAATGATAATATTTGGGGAACAAGCATTGGCTACCTCTATGTTAGCAATCATGGTAATATAGAGGATGCAAGCGTTATCCAAAATGATTGGGCGTAAAGCATCTGTAGGTGACTTTTTATGTTTACCATTAAATCGCAGGCTCAACCCTGGACAGACGATGGAAAATACCAAGCTGAAGTATAGTAAGGGTAAAGGGAATTTTTAGTGGAGCGATAAAATGCATAGAGATAAAAAAGAACACCAATGATGAAAGCACTCTACTGGGCTGACACTGACATTAAAAGACAAAAGCTAGGGGAGTGAATGGGATTAAATACCTAGTAGTCCTAGCTGTAAAAGATGAATACTAGGTGCTATGCTTATTGATCCATGCAGTGTTGTAGCTAATGCGTTAAGTATCCCACCTGGGGAGTACATTTTCAAGAATGAAACTTAAAGAAATTGACAGGGGCTCACATAAGCGATGGAGCATGTGGTTTAATTTGATGCAAAACAAAAAACTTTACCAGGGCTTGACATGCCGTGAATCCTCTTGAAAGAGAGGGGTGCCTTTTGGAATGCGAACACAGGTGGTGCATGGCTATTGTCAACTTGTGCCATAAGGTGTTGGGTTAAGTCTCACAATGAGCGTAACCATCATGTTTAGTTATCACTGTTAAGTTTGGAACCCTCAGCAAACTACTAGTGATAAGTTAGAAGAAGGTAAGGATGACATGAAGTCATTATGCCCCTTATGCCTTGGGGGACAGACATGCTACAATGGATGGGACAAAGGGTCATGATCTCGTGAGGGTAAGCTAACGCCAAAAACCTGTCCTCAGTTTAGATTATCGGCTGCAAATGGCCTACGTGAAGCCAAAATTACTAGTAATTATCGATCATCCCTACAGTGGTGAATTCATTCTCGAGCTTTGTACACATCACCTATCACACTATAGGAGTTGGCCATGCTCGAAGTCACTACCTTAACTATAAAAAAATGATGCCAAAAGTAGGGCTAGTGACTAGAGTAAAGTCATAACAAGGTAGCAATACTAAAAGGTATGGCTGGATCACCTTTTTTTTCAAGGAAAGCTAATGCTTATTGGGTATTTTGGTTTGATACTTTTTCACACCCAAAAAAAGTGAGCTACGTTTGGGTTAAACTTGAAGATAGAAGCGTTCTTTCGTTTCTCAGTGATGAATAAGACCAAGCCCATGAGTGTATTATCCTAAGTCGAAACAAGTTGATAGTATCCCCTTTTATGCCCCCGGGTCCCTCTTGTGTGGCAACATAGGGGCATAAAAAGGAAAGAGAGGTATGAGGTTTATCTCGCTTTTGGCATAGCGAGCCCCTAACGGGAGGCCTACATGATGAGTTATTAGCTCAGTGGTAAGGCACGTCCCTAATAATTGGGTCATTATGCCTAGGCTATGAAGCCATATGGATAGTTCAATGTGCTTATCAATGCCTAACCCTAAGATGTAGATCATCCAAGGCATATTAGCATGGCATACTTCTCTTGCTTAAACTGAGTTTAAAACCAAACTTCTCCTCAGAAGGATAGATTAGGCAATTTAAGTGAGATGCAATATAGATCTAACTTTCTATACACTCATGGGATCCAAGTGGTTTAGGAGGGACCACCATGGTTCCTCTTTTTTTCATAATACATACATCTCTTATCAATGTATGGACAGCCATATCTCAAGCATAGGTTTAGGTTCAACCTCAATTAGAAAATAAAATAAAGCTCCTAACAACGTATCTTCACAGACTAAAAACTATGAGATCGCCCCTATCATGTTGGGGTAACAGAGGGATCATACCATTCAAGCCTTTTTTATCATGCTTTTCTTGGAGGTCCAGAAAAAGCTGCAATCAATAGGATTTTTCTAATCCTCCCTTCTTGAAAGAAAGAATGTAAAATTCTTTTTCCTTTTCTCTGGGACCAGAAGATTGGATCTAGTTGTAAAAAGAATGCTTGGCTGATAAATAATTCACTTCTTGGTCTTCGACCCCCTCAGTCACTACGAATGCCCCTGATCAGTGCAATGGGATGTGTTTATTTATCTATCTCTTAACTTGAAATAGAAGCAGGTTTGAAAAAAGATCTTAGAGTGTTTAAGGTTGGGTTAAGAGGGTCTCTTAACACCCTTTTTTTCTCTTCCTATTGAAGTTATTTCTTATCTCACAAATACTTGCCATGCTAAGAAAGAAAGGGAAAACAAGCACAATTATAGAGCGCAATACAATAGAGAGTTGTATGCTACATTTGGAAGGATAAATTGCTTTAAAAAAATCTTGATTTTCTCCTAATTGGTTGGATATTGGTGTGATGATTTATTTCATGGATAGGGTCTCTGGTTCAAGTCCAAGATGGCCCAGCTGTGCTAAGGAAAAGAATAAAAAAAGCATCTGAATCCTTCATGCATGCTCCACTTAGCTTAGAGGATATAGCTTAATTGGTAAAGCTTCACTTTTGTAACTAGGTTATGAGTTGGGTGTCTAATTGTCTAAGCGAGAATGATAGTATCTTGTACCTAAATCAGTGGCTCACTTTTTCTAAGTAATGGGGAAAATGATGGAAACATGTTGCTAAAAGACTCTACAAAGACAAAGATGGGCTATAAAGAATGTAGAAAAGGTAAGATGGGTGTTTGGTCAGATCTAGTATGGATCATACATGGACAATAGTTAGATTCGATGGCTCTCTTAGGTTCCTTCATCTAGGATCCCTGGGGAAGAGGATCAAGTTAGCCCTTATGAACAGCTCGATGCACTATCTCCCTTCAACTTTTTGAGCAAAATGGGAGAAAAAAAAGAAGAATCCATAGACCAATCCTATAGTCTCCACCCCGTAGGAACTATGAGATCACCCCAATAATGCCTTCGGTATCCAAGGGTCACGTACTAACCATAGAACCTTGTTCAATAAGTGGAATGTATTAGCTGCTCGTTCTCAGGTTGGGCAGTAAGGGTCAAAAATAGGCAATCACTTATTCTTAAAACTAGCATTCTTAAAACCAAAGAGTCAGAGGCGGAAAGCTCTTTATTCCTGGTTCTCCTATAGCTGGATCCTCTAAAACCATAAGAATCCTTAGCTAGAATAGGATTCCAACCCGGTACCTTTTGATATTTTGCAAAAAGTTACTTTTTAGAGTGCACATTACGATAAAAGTTTTAAGCTATGTTTGGGGAGGAGTTATTGTCTATCATTAGCCTTTATGGTAAAATCAATCAGGGGCTTAAAAGGTGGTGGTTTACCCTATGGCAAATATTAGCGATTTGAGTTCGCTTATCTCTAACTCATGAACTTAGCCGAAACAAAGCTATATGAAAATACCTAATTTTTTTGATTCGATAGTTCAATCTATGATTTATCATTCATGGATGTTGATAAGATCCCTCTATTTCATTTAGTAGCACCTAGGATGGCATAGCCTTAAAGTAAAGTAAAGTTAAGTTAAAGGTAAGGTTCAAACGAGGAAAGGCTTACAATTGATACCTAGGCACCCAAAGATGAGGAAGGTGTAGTAAGCAACAAAATGCTTTAGAAAGTTAAAAATAAGCATAGATTTAGAGATTCTTGAATAGGTCAACCTTTCAAACTACAATGAAATCCATGGGTAGACAAGAGACAACCAGGCAAACTGATACATATTAGCAGCCAGAAGAAAAGAAAGCAAAAGCAATTCCTATAGTAGTGGCAACCAAAATGGTAGCAACTTAAACCATGAATACAAGGTTGTGGGAAAGCAATAGAAGCATCGTGCTGTTAGGTGAAGCGATGAAGTGTCAAGCCCTAGATAGCGATAGTCTAGTAACAAAAACCATTACTAGCTTATGCTTTGACCTGAGTAGCATTGGCCACCTGAAATCTTATGTGAATTGGCAAGGACTACCTTGCAAGGCTAAATACTCATGGGTGATTGATAGAGAAGTAGTACTGTAAAGGAAGGGTGAAAAAAATCGTCATCGAGGAATGAAATAGAACATGAAACCGTAAGTTCCCAAGTAATGATAGGAGTCTAGGGCTCTAACTGCATGCTTGTTAAAGAATGAGCTGATAACTCATAGGCAGTGGCTTGGTTAAAGGAACCCACCAGAGCCGTAGAGAAAGCGAGTCTTTATAGGGCAATTATCATTGCGTATAGACCCGAACCTGGGTGATCTATCCATACCCAAGATAAAGCTTAGGTGAAACTAAATGGAGGTCTAAACTGACTGATGTTGAAGAATTAGGGGATAAGTTATGGTTAAGGGTGAAATGCCATCGAACCCAGAGCTAGTTGGTTTTCCTTGAAATGTGTTAAAGTGTAGCAGTTGACTGAACATCTAGAGGTAAACAGTATTTCAGTGTGGGCCGCGAAAGTAGTACCAAATCGAGGCAAACTTTGAATATTAGATATGACCTCAAAATAACAGGGGTCAAGGTTGGTTAGTGAAACGATAGGTGATAAGCTTTATCATCGAGAGGGAAACAGCCTGGATCAACAGCTAAGGCCGCTAAATGACCATTCAATGATAAAAGAGGTAGGGTTGCAAACACAACCAAGAGGTTTGCCTACAAGCAGCAACCTTGAAAAAGTAGATAATAGCTCACTGATCGAGCACTCTTTCACCGAAGATGAATAAGGTTAAGTAATCTACTGAAGTTATGGGATGTAAAAATGCATCGGTAGAGGAGCATTCCATCTTAGGGAGAAGCACTCGCGTGAGTGGGAGTAGACAAAGCGGAAGCAAGAATGTTGGCTAATACAAACATTGATGATAATCCAATGCCCTAAAAACCCAAGGGTTCTTCCGCAAAGTTCATCTATGAAGGGTGAGTTAGGGTCTAAGATCAGGCTGAAAGACATAGTCGATGGACAAAGGTGAATATTCCTATACTACCCCTTACTAGTTTCAAAGGATGAAGGAAGCTAGGTTAGTCAAAAAATGGTTATTGGTTTAAGAACGCAAGGTGCCCTTTCTTTTTTAGGGTAAGAAAAAGTAGAAAAAATGCCTTGAGCTAATGTTCGAGTACCGAACGCTACGACATTGCAGTAACCGATGCTATACTCATAGAAAAGTTACGAACTACCTTCAACAAAAGAGTACCTATACCTAAAACTGACATAGGTGGGTAGGTGGAGAATACCTAGGGGCACGGACAACTTTCTCTAAGGACCTTGACAAAACAGCCCCATAACATCGGGAGAAGGGTACTTCCTCACAAAAAAAGTCGCAGTGACCAGGCCTGGGCAACTATTTACCAAAAACACAAGTCTTCGCAAAGTTGTAAGACCTTATATGGCAGCTGATGCTTACCTAGTGCGGGAAGGTCAAAGAAGTTGGTGACTTGATAATAGAGGAATCAACGATAGAAGCCCTAGTGAATGATAATCGTAACTATAATGATCTTAAGGTAGTGAAATTCCTTATCAAGTAAGTTTTGACCGGCATGGAAGGTGTAACGATCTAGCACTATCTCAAAGAAAAGGTCCGTGAAATAGACATGTCTGTAAAGATATGGACTACTTGCACCTGGACAGAAAGTCTCTATGAAGTTTCATTGTTCCTTGGGATTGGCTTTGGGCTTTTCTTGCACAGCGTAGGTGGAAGGCAAAGAAGGCCTCTTTTTAGGGCGGGCTGAGTCATCAATAAGATACCACTCTAAAAAAGCTAGAATTCTACCCTTGTGTCAGGACCTATGGGCCAAATGACAATCTCAGGTAGGCAGTTTCTATAGGGTATAGGCTTCCCAAAAAGTAATGAAGGCGTTCCTCTAGCCAAACAAAGATTGGCCCTCAAGTGCAAAGGCAAAAAAGAGCTTGACTGTAAGACCCACCCGTCAAGCAGGGATGAAATTTAGCCTTAATGATTTGACAATGCCAAGTGGAAGAGCCATCTCTTAACGGATAAAAGTAACTCTAGAGATAACAAGCTAATCTTCCCTAAGAGCTCACATTGACGAGAAGTTTTGGCACCTCGATGTCGACTCTTTGCCATCTGAGGCTGTAATATGTTCCAAAGGTTAGGCTATTCACCCATTAAAGTGGTACATAAGCTGGGTTTAGAACATCATGAAATAATTCAGTCCATATTTGGTGTAGGCGTTAAAGCATTGAGATGCCTTTTTCTAGTACGAGAGGATCGAGAAAGATGCACCTCAAATGTACCAATTATCATTTGCACTGTTCTTATAGAAAGAAAGCACTTTCACATCTTCTTAACCAGAAATGGCTAGGGAGAGGAAAGGTTTCCCTTTTTTTAGGGTACTTTTGGGAATAGATCTAGGGGAAGCGAGGTTGGGCCTGTAGCTGAGAAGATTAGAGCACATGGCTATAAACCATGACGTTGGGGTTTTAAATCCTTTCTTGCCTACAATCGGCCCAAAAGGAAGGACCTTTCCTTCTTGGGGTAGGAAAATCATGATCGGGATAGCGCACCCAAAGCTATGGGACTTGGGCGTGCATCTTTCTAAAATAGAGTGGCCTTTTATTTATTATTTATCGTATATTTAATTTTCTATTTTATATGTAGTATCCCTAGCCAAAATAAAATAAAATAAGCATATTTTTTTATTTTATGCCCTTCAACTCTTCCTCAACAAGGCTTGGGCAGAATAGCAGAGCAAGTACAAGTATTAGTACCATAGAAAAAATGTGTTCCTTGTCATTAAATTAATATGGTTGCTCATGATAATTATGGTCTCTCTGAAGAATCGATGACTACATCTTTGAGGCATTTGCTAGTACTAGTACATCTGAGAATTCTTAATTGGCTGGCTATAAATAGCCCCGAGCTATGGAACAAAGGATTATCCTAAACACCTACATCGAGGTATTGACAGTGATTCTTAAATATCGCATAACAAAATATGATATGATGAGATAGAATGCAATAAAATCAAAGACACAGGGAACAAGTTATTTGATCTTAATAGTCAAAGCGAACCTTTTCATTCTGACATTCTGAATTCTTTAATTCAAAATGAATTAAATATCCTCAAGGAGGATTTGAACCTACGACTTGTTAGTTAACAGCCAACCACTTTACCACTGAGCTAATGAGGAACAACGGGAGATTAGATCTCATAAAGTTCAATTCTCGTTCTCAACCCATGACCAATATGAACTCAAAGTTTACTTCATAACCCTTGGAACTTCTTCGTAGTGGCTCTGTTCCATGCCTCATTCCATAGGGAACCTCAAAGTGGCTCTATTTCATTATATTCCATCCAAATCCTAATTCCACATTTATATTGTCATTAACATGACATAAGAGATGTCGGTTCTAGTCTATATTTTTCTATTTCTATATATGTGTATGGAAAGTTCAAAAATCATCATATAATAATCCAAAAATAGAAAAGAAAAAAATAAGGTTAATGATGATTTTAAAACCTTTTATATTAGGTAATCTAAATTATAAATATAATAATAAAAATGAAAAAAAATTAAATTTCATAAAATGAAAACTTAAAATGAAAATTTTTAAAATTAACAAATAAAAAAATAAAGTAGTAAATTACTAAAAAAATTAATATATAAAATAAATATCATAATAGATAAAAAGAGATGTGATTTCCCCTACATATTTTATACTTTTTCCTACAAAAAAACTTGTAATTCCTACTCCGTTTTTATTTCCATCGATTACTCACCTATCGAAAAGATGAGTTAGTTCGGCCAATCCTTTTATACCTTTTGTTAAGGATATTGAATAAAAGATAGCTATGTAACCATGATTATATGACCAATCATATATCAAATACATTATTTTATCCAAGAAAAAACTTTTAAGACCCTTTTTCATAAACGATTTTAGTAAGTTCAAATTTTGCAAAGATGAATAAAATGGCTTACATAAATGGAATGTTGTAAAATTTTGAAAGAAGCTATACTCACTGAAGAAGTTGCATTTGTTAAAAATTGATACCAATCCTCAAAATAATTTGAATTTTGATGTAAAAGATTTATAGATGGAGTTAATAATTTGGATAATATAATATATCCAAATGTATTCCTTTTTGATTAAAAGAAATTGCTATAGCTCCAACAAATAAGGTAAATATAACCAATATAAGCATAGGAAATAGCATGGAATTATCCAATTCATGAGGATAATAAAAGGCCTTCTTATAGCCAAAATTCACAATAGTAATAAGAGTTACTTTTTTACATTACCACCAATTCTATAAGGCTTCTCAGTATTATTCATTGTTAATAAAGGAAATCAGCAAAAATTTTTGTTAATCATTTTTTTGCTATTCTTTACCCCATAGTTTTATTGAATAAAAAAAGCTATTTTTTTGCCACTATAATTTTGAAAATGAATATTTAAATGTCCTTCAAAAGTAAGTAAATAGATCCGAAACATATAAAATGCTGGTAATCTAGTGGTGGACCAAGCTATTATTGCAAAAATCGGTGAATACAACCAACTGTCACTAAGAATTTCATCTTTGGACCAAAAATAAGCAAGGGGTGGAATACCACAAAAAGAAAGTGTATCCACTAAAAAAGCAATTTGTCTAATTGGCAGATGCTTTCTTAAACCACCCATAAAAACCATATTCTAGCTTTTATCTAGAGAATATCCAACAATAGCTTCCATGGAATGAATAATTGATCCGGATCCTAAAAATAATAGTGCCTTTGAATAAGCATGAATAATCAAATAAAATAAAGCGAATTGATAAAACCCCATACCTAGAGCTAACATCATATAACCTAGTTGGGACATTGTAGAATAGGCTAAACCCCTCTAAATATCTTTTTAAGCAAGAGCTAAAGTAGGCCCTAATAATACTATTATTATACATATCAAATATATTAGATTCATTATGTAAGGTATAACTATAAAAAGAAGAAGAAGATGAACTACAAGAAAAATTCCTGCTGCTACCATAGTGGTAGCATGTATAAGAGCCGAAATAGGAGTAGACCCCTCCATGGCACCAAATAACCATACATAAAGAGGAAATTGCATAGATTTTGCAACTGCACCAACAAATAATAAAAAAGCACATAAAGTAACAAATAAAAAATGAACCTCATTATTATAAATCAAGTTATTAAATATTTTAAGCAAATCTTGAAATTCAAAACTTCCTATTATCCAATAAACCAAAATCGCTTTTCCAGTTAGTTACAAATGCTTTTTGACAAGCGTTGTTGCAGTGGGTCATGTGAACCAAAACCCTATTAATAGATAAAAACATATTCCAACTAATTCCCAAAAAAATATAAATTTGTGTCAAATTTGACCTAGTAACTAATCCTAACATTGAAGTATTGAACAAACTTATATAAGCCAAAAATCTCAAATATCCTTGATCATGAGACATATAATTGTCACTATAAATAAGAACAAAAATTCCAATAGTAGTGATTAATATTGACATAATAGAGGTAAGTGAATCAATAAAGTAGCCAAACTCAAAAGAAAAATCATTATTGTTGGTCCAAGACCATACATATTGATAGATAGAACTTTTATTTATTTGCTAAATAGACAAATCAATCGAAAAAATCATAACTATACTTAAAAATAAAATATTTGGAAAAGCCCAATATGACAGATTTTTTGTTGCCATCAAAAAAAGTAGGAGTCCTATTCCTATTAAAATAGGAATGGGAAGTGGCAGAAAAGGTATGATCCATGAATATTGATACGTATGCTCCATAAAAACTTTTCTTTTCTTATTCTTTCTTAAATCGTTTTCTAATTCAATGGCTCTTTTTTCTTTTAATTGAAAGGGGGCAATAAAGAATCAAGATATTACAAAGTTAACTAGAATTTTCCTTTTTTAATTTTTTAATCTTTCTCAAATATTTTAAAAATATTCAAAATTTGAAGTTAGAAGTAATCAAAAGATGTCACCGAGTTACTAATGAAAACAAAAGAATTCTTTTTTTTAGTAATATTTTTCTAAAAATATCAATTATTATTTATTATTAAGCATTACAATAATTAATATACATCGATCAAGAATACAAAGAATTCAACCACATAAGTATTTGATTTTGATATGAATCATAGCATGTCCTAGAACTTGACTTAACACAAGAAAAACAAATTATTTGAGTTTGTTTATTTGAACTTATTAACTAGTTCATATTCATTGCAGGACTGATTCATTGTCTATGATTACAATAAATGAATTTTTTCTTGTATGAAAAACTATTCTGATATTTTCTTTACATTTCCATATAATTAAAAGAAAAAATGACTATTAATAAAATATTCCTTTTTTTTTTTTCAAAATTATGTATCCTTTAACAGATTAACTATGAGTCTCATTCGAATTTGATTGAAAATGAAACTGGGCATCCTCTCTCTTTGAGCTTGGCCAATTACCAATTAATAGAAAAAAAATTCAAGTTTGCTTTTCTATTGGGTAGATAAAATGTTTTTTTTACACTTTTTGTTTTGATGTATTTTTCATGTATAAATGGAAATATATAAATTATAAGTGTAGGATTACCAAAAAAAGGCAGTGATAGAAAAGAAAAGACTTTTTTTTTTCATTTTTTTGATTTCATCAATTTGATTTATATGTCATAATAGATCCTAATCTATCCCATAGATTTGAATGGAGATATTAAAAAGAAAGGTACCAATAAATTAAATAGAGATTTTTCTTTTTTATTCTGGATAGTGTATGGAATATAAATAAAAAAGGTTATATCATATTATTTTTGAGTTATATAATAGAAGCATTTTATGTTATTTTCCCATCTGTATTCATTTTTTATGAAATTTGTAAAGTACAATCTAGAAAATCTATAAGAATACATAAATAATGACATAAAGAGACCGATCATTTTGTTTGAAAATAGATGTCCTTGACATCCAACTATATCACTAAATAACCTTTTGTTTGAATGGCAGTTCCAAAAAAAAAAATACTTCTACAACAAAAAAGCCTAGTCAAAAAAATGTTTAGAAAAAAAGGATATTGGGCAGCATTGAAAGCTTTTTCTTTAGCGAAATCTCTTTCTATGGGTAATTCAAAAAGTTTTTTTGTACGACAAATAAATTTGAAGTAATCTGAATTGGTTTAACTCAAATAAGATACAAAGGTTTTCTTTTTAGAATTTTTGAATATCTTTTTTTTTTCATTTTTGGGTTGGGGATTCTTATTTTCCCTATCACCCACTTGTTATGGTAGTGTTATTGTTATAATAATTTGTTATTTTTATAATATTCAATTTATAATATTAAAAAATTAAATAATATAATAATAATTTTATATTTATACTATAGCTATAGCGGAGCACATATATAAAAGAACTTTAACTGGGTTGTCAAAACTAATCCATTAATTTTCAATTTTGCAACTTTATGAATCATTATTTCTCTAAATTACTATATATCCTTCCCTTGCTTTCAACCAATTTAGAAAAACACCTTTCTAATTTAGAGGATATACAAATAATGTATCAATTTTAAGTGATCACTAAAAATCATATTTTTTTCATTCATTTATTCATTCAATTGATAAGCATTTTTTATAGATTAATAAAAATCATATAAAAGAAAGAAAAATTAATCATTAAAAAATTAAAATGATAAAGAACCTTTTTTTTTTTGGTTGAATTTAATCATTGAATTGAAGTTACAACTAGTTAGTTTAGTTATAATATAGGAGTTCCTTTTAGGAAAACACAAACTAAAAATTCTCCATTGACGAACTAATTAAATAAAAGGACAATTAAATAAAATGATATAATAAATAAGAAAGATTCTTTTTGAACCTTTAAATTGCTATTTAAACGAGATTTTATTCATCAATTAAAATTAATGCTTTCTAAAAAATTTGACATTTTACATTGAACTACCCCTTCACCTTCAATCTCAACAATTGAATAAAAATAGGCTTTTATGATTTCAAGCAAGCCACTAAGATGAAATCGGTAGACACGTTGCTCTTAGAAAGTAGTGCTAGAGCACTTCAATTCGAGTTTGAGTGGTGGTATAGTATCTTCTAAAAGAGATAGAATAAATCCTATAATGAATTTAATTCCTGATTTCCATTCCATAAAATCTAGAAACCCTTGCTTTTTTCATAATTTTTATTATT
>JAQSVH010160688.1:0-60104 GCA_029448705.1 Adansonia digitata | reverse complement strand
AAAGTTTATTTTAACTCATATGAACATGATTTAAAGCATTTAAACTTTGAAAATATGGTTTTAATGAAATTTAACAACAGCAAAACAGAATGGTCATGGTTCTAAGCTTAACTTTTAAAGTATGAAATATGCCATAGCTTAAGCTTAATCACCTTACTAAGTAAGGATCATGGAACTACCATCATGAATTCAAGAAGATGAAAATGAAAAGCATAAAAATAAAAGATGAAATAAAAAAACATGAATTTATAAAAAGAAACTATCTTGAAAGCCTTAGTGAAATTCTTGTTTCCTTCTTTTTTTTTTTTTTGATTCTCCCCTTAAGAAAAAAGCCCATGATTGTTGTTTCATAAGCCCATACTCTTGCCATCATTTTTTACAAGCCACCATCCTATTGTCATGATTATGCTAATTTAGGTAGCATGATGATGATATGCCATTCTTGGCAATTTGATGGAAATAGTTAGGAAGAAACTAAATTAGTTAGAAAAGAATTTAATCCCAACCAAATTGAATTTCATGTAATTAAATTAGCAAACTATAAAATTAATTATGTAAAACCAAAATTTCATTTTAAATTTACAAGTAAACATAGTCTTGGAAGTAAAGAAACAAATGCAATTAAGGTGAATGAAAAACCTAATTGAAAATTCCATGAAAAAAATGATAACAAATTAGAATTCATGCACTCAACAAAATTTCACGTAATAAATCCAATTAAGAATTTTATCATATGGAAATTCCAATCAAAATTCCACGCAAAAAAATTGAATAAAAATAATTGATATAAAATTAAAAAGAAAAAAGTTAGTGGATTTTGTTAGAAAATTAGAGATTGAAATGGGCTAGATAGGCTATTAGAGAATTAAATGGGCTGGATAGAAAATCAAGAAAATGGGCTTGGTAAGGTCATTGGACTTATTAAGCCTATTTACAAAATTTGAAAGTTTTAGGCTCGTTAAGCAGATTCTGCCCAAAATAAAATTAATAAAATTTTCTTATAAAATTTCCAATTATTGATCTATGCATGAAAAATTTTTTAGAAGTCTTATATGCAAGAAAAAAATAATTAAAATCCAAAACTCGTAAAATTTTACGAGAAAACCTTTATGGAAGACAATTGTTAGTAAAAAAAATCAAAACTCATAAAATATATTATATTTTTTAAAAAATTATGTAATATAAATTGAATGGAAATATTTAATAAATTTTAAAAATTTTAAACTTGAAAAAATCCTACCAAAGAAATTTACAGAGTAGAAAACTTCGTATCTCAGTAATAGGAAAAATTCAAAAACACATTAAATAAATGGAATTTTTCAAAAATGATTTAACATGAATTGACTAATAATATTTTAAGAATTTTAAAAATTATAAACTGAGAAAAATCTGCCTAAAATTTTAGGTATTTTGGAAAAAGAGAAAATTCTAATAAATGCAAACCCATAAAATGAAATAAATTTTTCAAAACTGATTTAATATGAATTAAATAATAATATTTAAAAAATTTTAAAAATTATAAACTCATGAACGTCCTACGAAAAAATTTACAGAGTAGAAAACTCTGTATATTAGAAATAAAGGAAATTCTAAAAAATGTCAAACTCATGAAATGACATGAATTTTGAAAAATTGATTTGATGGCAATTTAATGGAAATATTTAATGAATTTTGTTGTTTAAAACTTGAAAAAATTCTACTATAAATTTTACATATTAAAAGAAAGTTCATATTTTAGAACTAAAAAATTTTAAAGAATAGATTAAAACTTATATAAAATGAATTAAATAAAATATATTATCTAAAATATTAATTTACAAAATGGTAAAGATAAAAATTTAAAATTCAAAATAATTTTATCAGGAAAACTTTCACGAGTATAATATTCGCTGTAATATGAAAAATTTGAAATTAATTACAACAGTGGACAACTTGACACCTTGTGGTTGTAAAATGTCAATATGAATTCTTCCTTGAATATTTTTGATTTTTTTAGAGTGCGTATTAACATAAATTTCACATAGGTATTGATAAAAATTTATGAAGGTGAACTTCCCAGTTTTAACAAAAAATTCTTGAAAAATTCTCAAAAATGGAAATTTGATTGTGATAACATCTGCAGAAATAGATTTTTCAAAATTTTTGTGAGAAAATATTAAAAATAATTTTTTCTTAAATATTCGTCTTGTATATCTGAAATTAGAGGTCATAATATGACTTTTTTTGTTATGCGAACTTACGGCTATTTAAACTTGACTAAAAAGGTCTTAAAAATGTCTTGTTCATTTGAAAAATATCGATCCCAATGAGGATGTTCGTTAAGCTCTTGATCTTAGATATTCAGCCCTAGGCGAAATTACATGTCTAAAACATCTAAGTTCCAAGACCTAGAACTATGTTTTCCGATATTAGCGATATGCTTCAGAGTGATGTGAATGTTTCTGCCTTTATCACTTTTATTCATTATTATTTATTCTTAACACATGAGAGGCACACTAATGCTACTCACTTATGTGCTGTAACTAGAAACATAGTGATTCTAAACAACACAATTTAACTCAACTAAACATCAACTAATGACTTATATTAAGGCTTACCAAGTTTAGCCTCCACAAAACATGTTTAAATGCTAAAAGCAATCGGCTCTAAATTAGGTAATTTTCTTTAATATCCCCAAGTTTCTCATTAAAGAGCATATTATCTATAGCAGAACCTTGACTGACCTATTAATTAAGGGAACCAAGCTTTGTCCTTAGGGGATTTTTTGAGAAAAGAAAGCTTTTACACATCCTAAAAATTGTAACATGCATTTTATCAAACATGTAGAATACTAACCTATAGTTCTAGCAACTAATTGTCACAACATAGCCTGGATATGAATCCTGCAAAACTTAAAATGTGGGTGCACCATTCATTCTTATATAAATATATATATATCATTATTTTTTTTTATTTTTAGAAGGCCATGTCATTATTATTTTTCTTTTTTTATTAGGGATTGAGTTGTCGAGATGAATCGCTCACTTAGCTTACCTTAAATAATCGTTACGAAATGACCATTTATCTTAAAGTCACTGCCAATCTATTTTGGCTAGGTGAGATGGTCACCTACTGGACTTTGTAGTTCAAGGGTTATGAAACCCTTTAAAACAAACTCCGAGGTCTACAATAATACTAGGGATCACATTACAGCGTTCAGGAGTCAGTTACAATCATGAGTAAGGATCGACCATTCTCATGATGCCTAATAATTGGCACTTTATTAACCATGTGTTAATTTAAATTTGATTTTTATCTAATTTCAATATCCGATATTTAATTATAATTCCTATATATAAAAAAAGTTTTACGAAATAATCTTATTATTTCATTTAAGAAAATTGGGTTTTCAATATTTTTAAAAGTTAAAGTATCTTTTGCATCCCATCGAAAAATATGAAAGGTTTTATCTTCATTTTTTTGTACCCCACCAAAGAGTCGGAGGATTATTCAAGATTTTAGAAATTAAAATATCTTTTGTACCCTACTAAAGAATTGGAGTAATACAAAAATGTTTTATTTTTTCAAAATTCATAAGAATCTTGACTTTCTTACTTTTTAAGAGGATATACCTTCATTTAAAATAATCAATAAGGTGAATTCCATATTCTGGCAATTACACCTATGGATTATTTCAACTTAGGTATATTGCCTTGATTTTTGAAAATTTTCTATTTTATTAAAAATAGTAAAGACTTAATTACCCTTAAAGTTCACCTTTGACGTAGAAGTATCCAAGTGACCCCAAAGGACTTGTTTCTAAGATAAATTACTAAAATATCCCTAAGATATACCTTCAATGTGAAAAATATATAGTAACTTAAAAGACTCGATGATATCATAAAAGAATGAACCTATTCCTACTGTGCATCTGTGACATGGACATATCCTAGTGATCATATAGGACTTGGTTCTAATGTATACTACTAAAATGTCCCTAAGTCTACCCTCAATGTTGAAGTATTCTATAACCTTAAAGGACTCGATAACTTCATAAAGAGATAAACCTATCCCCATTATGAATCTTTAACATTGAATTATCCCTGTGATCATAAAAGACTTAATTCTAGGATAAATTATTAAAATGCCCTTAGGGTGTACCTTCGACATTTAAGTATCCTAGTACCTTAAAGGACTCAATAATGATATGAAATAACAATTTTACCCTAAATGGGTTGTTTTGACATTGAATATGACCTAAAATGCAAAAATTGCTAATAGATCTATAAGTTTTTCAAAATAACATTTTAACCCCAAAATGACTAAAAATGTTAGAAGTATTTTTAAATAACCAAAACACCCTAAATGGGTAATTTAATATGCGAAATAACCTTTTTTTAACCCTACAAATGCAAGACTTTCCTGATGGACTCCAAAGTTTTATAACCTTGCAAAGTAGTCATTACATGAAAAAAATCACATAATTAAATATCAAACACGTCAAAATCAATATGAACAATATTCAGATTCACCCTAAGTACTTTTGGCCTTGGCACAATTTTTTAAAGTTTTGCAAAACAAGTCTCAAAATTTTTTAAAATTATAAAATGACCCTAAATAGGTTTAAAATGCATGATATGCATCTAAACATGTTAAAAATTCATGAAAAACATCCCTAAGGTCTACCAAGCATTCGGCCAAGCTTGAAAGGCCTTAAAATAATTTTTTCAATTTCAATCTAGTCCCTAAACTTTCCATAGTTAAAAATAGCCAAAAAAGATATAAAAACTTCATGAAATCACACATACAAGATTACGCCAAGCTTGAATGTACCTATCCAAGCCTTACAAAATTTTGGAAAAATTATTTTTAGGCCCCTACAATTTTCAGATTTTAGAAAATAGTCTAAAATATCAAAAAACAAGAAATAAAATCCCATCCAAATGCTACCAACATATTTAGCTAGCACATGGAACTATCAAAGACTATTTTTTCTCCATATGACTTCGTGAATATCAATATAAATTTATATCACCATGCTTAAATATGGAAAAAATCATGAAAAATAATGAGCATATAAAGATATTTTATGAAAAATAAACATAAAAATACCAAGGAAAATAGTAGAAAATTATAAACAAATAATCACAATTTTATTTCCCAAAAAAAAATGTGCTTTCATGATAAAAATCAAATTATTGCTAACAAAAATCAAATTTAAGAATTAAATTAAGAAATTTTGATCATGGCCTTTCTACTTGGTCTTTCAGCATGGATTAAAATCCATGAACGCAAGTAATCAAAAGGCTTACTAAAAGGAAGAAACATGCATGAAATGAACAAAAATCAAAAGTTTTCCAAGTGAAACTACCTTAAAAGCTTGAAAAACTTAAAGATTTTTTTTTGGTGCTTTTTACTATGGAAGCCAACCTTCCCTCGTTAAAGCATTTCTCCCTATTTATATAAAGGGAGGATATTTTTTCCTTTATTTTTTATTTTTTATTTTTTTAGACTTTTTAGCCTTTCTAGGTTTTTTGATAAGATTTAATTAATTAATTTTGTCCTTTTATGTGACTCACCACGTTGAGTCATCTAGCCTACTATTAGGCTTTATGATTATTTAGGAAAAAAAATCTAATTTGGCTAAAAACAAATTATATGGGTTAAATTATAATAAATTAAAAATTATGTATTCAAGAAAAAATTTCTTATGACAAATTCAATTAAAACTTTATTTAAAATAGGCTTGTTGGACTTATTAGAAAACAAAAATGGGCTTATTGGGCTTGTTCGAAAATTAATGGGCTTATTGGGCCAATTAGTATAATTTTAAAGTTTTAAGCCTATAAAATGGAAAAAAATTTTGGCCCATTAAAAAAACAAATTTTTGATATAAAAATTCCATAAGAAAATTTTGAGAAATTTTTTATGCAAGAGAAAGACAATTAAAAATTTCAAACTTGTGAAATTTTACGAGCAACAATTCTTACATAAGAAAATTGATATTTAATAAAAATGAATCTAAATTTCAAAAAGCTATAGTCAAGATATTTTAAAATATGTGAAATATTTAAAGTTTTAAACTCTAAAAAATTTTATAGATAAGAAAAATTCATATTTTAGAGATAAGAAAATTCCAGAAAATACATTCAAATTTATAAAAATGAATTGAATTCAACACATTACTTAAAATATTAATTTATAAAAATAATAAAGATGAAAAACTTGAAATCCTAAACAAATTTTATCGAAAAATTTTACAAGCTAGATACTCATGGTACTGTAAAAAATTCAAATTTAATAAACAAATTTAGCAACTTAACACGTTTTGGTAAAAAAATGCCAATACAAAATTTTTATGGACATTTTAGATTTTTTGGAGTGAGTATTGGCATAAATACTGCACGTGTATCTAATAAAAATTTGAAACGGTCGACTCTTAAAATTTCACAAAATAATCTTAAAAAACTCCCAAATTTGGGAATTTGACCATAACATCATATACAAAAATAAATTAAAATATTTTTCACAAAAATATCTAATAACTAATTTTTCTTTTGAATATTCATCCTTATTATCCAAGATTTATTCTTTATGACCCTTAAAATAGCATTTTTCCTATCATATTGATATGCGACCATCTAGGCACGACCAAATAGGTCTTAAAAACACTTAGTCCTATGAAAAAGGTCAACCCTCATTGGGACGATTACCTAATTTTTGGTCTGAGATATTTTATGACTATTGAAGAAGAGGCCTGAACAAAATTAGGTGTCTACACTAACCAACTATAAACCTAATTCTAAACATAAATTACCATAGTTGTATTTTCGTAAAGACAATCATGCTTATCTAATCACCAATTTCTCATCAAATTCTCATCATTTAACAATCAATTACAAGGGAACAACTTGGATTCAATACAATCAACATGGTTAACATTCAAAGCATGTTTTCAGCCATTCAAGCTCAACAACTAAACGTGTAAGCTTCCAAAATCTATATTTCAGTTTAGCCAAGTTCAACCTAATGTGATTCATTAAAATTTCATTAAGGCACCATCATGTAAGCCAAATCGAACTTAGGATCTAAAGAATTTAAAGTAGCTGAACCTAATCCCAATTCTTCCTCTGGCTTAAATGCTAGTTAAAGTCTCTAATCATGATTTCAATTCTATTTCTTTAACTAATCATCAAGTAATGTTTCAATTTCACCAAATTTAATATAAAGCTGACTTGAATCAAGATCAATGCAATAGTACACCATGAATCAAGAGTAGCTGAAATCAAAAAAGCATGAATAAACTTGGCTAACTAACATGTAATCAAGATAAAGCATTAATCAAACATCAATCATGTTAATTGAGTTCAAATTAAAAAGAAATGTTAGAGATCATACCTATTCCAAGCTTAATCTTCTCTTAAAAATGATCAGAGTTTGAGAGAAAAATGAATATTCTAGATTTTTTAAAATTTTATAAGTGTCAAAAGTTTTGGAAATATGGATATTCACCCCAATTTATAGGCCATAAATTTAGTAATTTAAGCTTAAATCACCTCAGGCTGATGTTAGCTTAATCATTAACTTCTTAAAAAAATTTAAAGGGAAATGACATTAATGCCCTTAATGAATGGATGATCAAAATTTTCATATTTACCACATGTTGGAATTTGGCCAAGGCTTAATTTCTATATTAGTCTTGTAGAAAATTTTATGTTATTCAATTAATTATGGTTTATCTATGTAAAAATGCAAATGAATGTTCCATCCTATACTAAATATGCGTCATAATGACTTTCTCTAAAAAATCTAAATTTTCTTATTTTAGACTTCTTAGACTAAGCCTTCTGGTAATCCCAACACTCTAAATTCCTAAGGTCATGAAAGGACCTGGTCCCATATATACATTCTTGACCTAAAGTTTGTGTTCAATTTCATTATGGTGTAATCAATTTTGAAATTTAAGTTGTATAACACTTCTAATTTTAAAATCTAACTTTAGACTAAAAGTTAATTTTGCTTATAGTTGATTTTTGCCACGTTGTCGACTTTTGATTTAAACTTTTAAAATGAGTCCCTTTTTCATCCAAATTACCTCAATAACCACTTCAATCACCGTAAAAGACATTTACTAGTCAATTTTTGACATTTTGGATTTTCAAGACCTGGGTCCTAATTTTTGCAAATCTGGTGCCTACCCTATAGATTAGACAATTTAGCTTAGATGCCTTATTATGTTAAACTAAGCTCATGGAAACTGACTGAAACCTTAATTGGACCTTTCTATCATCTATGACTCGTTTGAGAGGATCTAAACTTTGAAAATTCCATTTAACCCCTAAAACCAAGAAAAAAGTCAATTAAAGGTCTAAACAAAATAGGGTGTCTATGGTGTGCATATCTTGTCTCAATTTTTGACATATTTGAATAATTTGTCATTGTGATTTGACTAAGAGAAAAATTATGTTCGTGTTTGTGGTTTTTTCATATTTAAAGTATTATAAATTTATATAGATTCTTATAAATTAATTATCTATTTTATATAAATTTTAATAGGTTCATAAATTAATGTCGTAATTTTTTTGCGTCATGTCATTTTTATTTTTTATGTTATTTTTATGCAAGTTCCTAATTTTCCCTAATTGTTGGACCATACGTTAACTTGCATGTGAATTTGGTTCTATATGCAACTTGTTTAGGAAAAAATTTAAAAAGTTTTTGTTTTATTAATCATTTTTTATATAAAGTTTAAATAATATATTCAAAGGTGTTAGTTTGCATATTCGCTTACAAGTTAATTTAAGATCTGTATTTAATTTGCTGAGGAATTTTTTTATTTTTATTTAATTTTTAAATGATGTAGTTTCTTTTGTTTTTGTTTTATTCTTTAATTAGATAATTTAAAGTAACTGATCTGTGCAGAAATCTTATTTTATCTTGGCCCTTTAATTGACTTTTACCCATTTTAGGGTTATTAAATTTTTTTTATTAAGATAAGATAGGGTGTCTACAGTTGCTTTTCCTTGGACATTGCTAAGAACTTGGAAATAAGGCAAATACTAAATAGAAGCGATTTTGTCTAGGACCTAGTAAGCCTTCTATAGACAGTTTTTTTTTTTACACATGCAATGTCCTAACTAATTAATCTAAATGCAAATCACATCAACCTTCACCAATCATCCACTTAGCCTATGAGATGCCAATTCTATAAGCCTTTTGCCTAACTAAACATATTAAACTTAATAAGAAATTTAAAAATACTGACTTTACTAATCTTCTCCTTAACCAAATAAAGTGGATTAACATGTTGCCTACTACATTGTTCTTCTACCTAACCAAATGAAGAGGACTCAGTTGCCAGCTTTATTGGTCTTCCACGTAACAAAATAGAGTGGACTCACACATAATGCCTGCGTTGATGGACCTACATATTGCCGAACAAAGAGGATTTCACTCAAAAACCTACTTCACTAATCTTTTGCCTAGTTAAATGAAGAGGGTAAAAAGGAAAACTAACTTCATCAACCTTTTACCTTGTCAAAAAAAGTGTACGAAAGGACCACAAATTTCACCAGTCTTGTACCTAACCGAGCAAAGAAAATCTTAATCTGATCTTCTGTATAATCAAATGGAGTTGACTTAGAACCTATTTCACTGACCTTGCACATAGTTGAATAAAGAGGACAATTGACTCCACCAACGCTTTACATAACCAAGCAAAGCTGATAAAGAAAAACTTCACCAATCTTTCATATAATCAGATTAAGCTAACTCAAACTGACTTCACTAGTTTTCTACATAACCAAGTGAAGCAAACTCAATCTCCTTTTTCTAGGGCATAACCTCCTTACAAGGTTCCAATTATGCTGGTTTTCTACTTAACAAACTAGACTGGACTTTTTTTTTTCTCTTGCTTTTGGTACCAACTAAATTGGATTTAACTCACTAGGGAAAGAATAATATTACCTAATGCAGCATCTACCAAGGAACAATATTGTTTCCATTGATGCCACTAGAGATATCTTCCTTGTGAATAATTTCCTATAATACAATATGAATGCATATACGTGATCCTTACTTCATGTTGGTATGTGTTAGCACTATGCCCTCGACCTTTATCATGGAAGAGAATGCGCGTAACTTAAAAATGTTTGATCTCGATTAAAAATGTCTTCTCGATAAGACTCTTCTTTTTTTGTGACATTATAGGTGTGAATAGGTACAAGGTCTCGAATCTTGACATAAAAAGGGACCATTGGATGAATCACTCATTTAATTCGTCTTGGACGGCCACTACAAAATGGCCAATAATTAGAGTCACCACCGATTATTTAGGCAAGGCATGATTGAAAACCAATATTCCAAGTTACGAAACTCGAAACATTGATTCCATGGTCTGAGTGGTATAAAGATTCGTTAGTTGGGTTTAGGAATTGGTTATGCATAAAGAGGTACTAACTTTCTTGCAACACTCAAAATCGATCCTTTTTTACCGATGTCTGAACTTGATTTTAGTTTCTTTGAGTACTAACCTTATTATGACTACCTTTTAATTCATGAATTTGAATAAATGATAAACCTAGGTTCTTTTTGAATGAAAGTTTGAATCTTATATGCTCTTTATGAGGGTGGGAGCACTAAGACTTCAGACCAAAATTATTTTCAGATTTACTTTTAAAAAAGACTAGATATTCCATGTCAATTACTGGGGAGATACTTACACGAAATATCGTTTTTGTAATTTCTTTAAAAAATGATTTTAACAAATATGAATGCAAAATGATCACCATAAAGGAAATATATTAGTAAGATAATAAGAGAAGTAATATTGCATAAAATAAAATCATATAAAACAAAAAAAGAACAAAGAGGAGAGGCGACCAGATTATATCTCACAATTATCATAAATTATCTTAAAATAACCAAGTTGACAATTTTGGAGACATAGTTAGATCCATTGATTAATCAAGGCATAAAAATCAGTTAAAATATTAATGAGTTTAAAGAAATCAAAGAGAGAGAAAATTTAATTTTAATGATTTTTAAAAATCGAGGTTATGGCATCCCCTTGAAAAAAGAGGTTGAAAGGTTTATCTTGACAAGGGTTCAGTGATTTCTTGACAAAAATGACATTTCAACAATTCCTGACAAAAATATGTGAATTTTGATAAAAAGGAAAATTGATAAAAATAAGGATAATAAGTCTAAAAAATTGGTTCATGCCTTGATTTGAGCCTGTAGGGATCGAAGCACATTTTTTGATCACCGGGGTTAATCTAGATCACATGGAGGCATCTAAACACCTTACAGTGGAAATTCATAGAAAACAACTAGCTTTGACAGTTGTTGAAAATAGGGGACAACATTGCATTGTCCCTTTTTTTGATTTTACTCTAAACAAATTGGAAGATTCTAGAGGTCATGTAAGGCACTGTTAGAAAGGTAACTCGATAGGGATCGATAGAAAAATATTTCAAAAATCCTACAAAATCACCTTCTAGGCAGAAATAATTTTTTAAAGTCGTGACTATCTTGACATAAACAATAGATGTAAGGGAAGTGGTGTAGCTAACTTGCAAAAATCATTCTAGGCTCAAACAAAATTGTTAAATCATAAACAACACCTTTTTGGAATAAAAATTCCATGAAATTTTTAGAAAAATAATGTTAAAAATTTTAAAAATTATTTGATGGGCATAAATTATTGATTTTAGTGATTCCAAACAGCATTGATTTGGAAAATCATAATTCCTTCATCTGAAATTATCCAAGGGCAAAAGAAATATTGTTGGAAAGGTAATTGGAATCCTTTTTTTGGAAAAAATATAAACAAATAATGAGAAATTTAGGGTTCAAACATGAATTTTTAAGTCATGACTACAATACTATTGGGGGCAAAACATGGGAATTTTTTTTGTATTTTTGGGTTTTTTAAGTCTAGGTTTAGGCCATGGGCATCTATATGTCCATGATAGAAAGGAATGAGTGGCATGGGCATCATGAGCTCATTCCACATTCTCGGGGTAGTTTGGGATAATGAAATAGCTTATTGACTATGCCATAAAAACAAAGACTCTAAACAAAAAGATCAAGGCACAAACAATTTTGGACACTAAAAAGAGGAGACATTTATTTTGAAAATAGATTATTTAGCCTCAATAATCCTTTTATGAAAACATGAAAAACTTGATTTTTCCTAAGATTGGAAGACTAGTGCAATAGAAAACCTTAACTCCATGTTAATTCTAGGAAAATAGATTTTTGAAAATCATTAAACAAACATTTTAACAAACATATCATGGACAAAATCGAGGTTTTTAACAAATGACTTAGGCAAAACCAAAGACTAAAAGAGAACATAGATGAAACCAAGCTTAAATGGCTTGAGTGAAACCAATGACTTAAAGATAACTTAGATGAAACCAAGTTTTAAAGAAATGATTTAGATGAAACTAGAAACCTAAAGACAACTTGGGAGAAGTTAATGTTTTAAGAAACCGCCTTGACAAAACCAAAGACCTAAAGTTAACTTGGATGAAACTAAAGTTTTTAAGAAATGACCGAGGCAAAATCAAAGACCTAAAGATAACCTAGATGAAACCAAGTTTGAAGAAATGGCCTGGATGAAACTTGAAACCTAAAACAACCTAGATGAAACCAAGGTTTTAAGAAATGGCTTGGATGAAAATAAAAACCTAAAGATAACCTGAATAAAATTAAGGTTTTTAATAAATGGCCTAGGTGAAACCAAAGACCTAAAGATAACTTGGATGAAACTAAGGCTTAAAGAAATAGCTTGGGCAAAACTACTGACCTAAAGATAACTTGGACAAAACCATGGTTCTAAAATGGTATGAATGAAATTGACTTGAAAGTGACTTTGAAAAAGCTGAGGGTTAAAGAAATGGTTTAAATGAAATTAACCTAAAAATAACCTAAACAAAATCAAAGTTTAAAGAAATAGCTTGGGCAAAACTAAGCAAAACTAAAGACCTAAAGACAATTTGGACGAAACTGAGGTTTTTAAGAAGCAGCCCAGATAAAACCAGCCTAATGACTACTTTATATGACTAATATCATTGCTTTACAGTACAAACATAATAATCAAAAAGAGTGCAAATGCTTTATTAAATGATGCAAATGTAATTACTCACTAATGATTTAACCATATAATACCCCTAAAAAGATGCATCTATAAGTACTAATAAAAATATATAATTAATGAATAATGATCCCACTAATATGACATGATGCACATGTGAAAGGTAATGACACCTGTAAAGCTCAAAACTTTTGTTGATTTCTTTTTTGAAATGTGATGCAATGCATATTACGATTGTAATATCAATGCCATAAACCTTGTCATGTGATACTGTGCACGGTATGCAAGAAATGTAAAGCAATGTCAACACCTTAAACTAATACTTCTTTAATCAAGCTCTCTATCTTATCTTTTTCAGTCGTTTTCTATTTAGGGTTTCAAAATAGGTGATAACTTTTATCAATTCCAACTTGTTAATATTTCCCAAGAATATTTCCTCTTAATGTTGTGGTCTGAACCATTAGTATTCATCTAGCTCCTTTTTTTGCCCTAGAATATCAACTTGTTAAACAAAAAATCATCAGTGTATCGAGGTCTGGATCAACTTTCCTTATCAATTCCTTTTCCAAGAATGCACCCTGGGCTCTTTATTCTCTAGAAGAGATGTTCCCTTTCAAACCATCTCCCATTTCGTGAATGGTTTCCACACTTTTACTTAAAATCCATGCCCTAACCTTTCACTTCTATTCCTCTCATTTAGAAAACGTATTCCTATTAATCTTTTACCTCTCATTTAGGAGAACCTTTGTCTCTAATCATGACATCATTTCCTTAAAAAACACTTTCCTTTTAAAAACATTTATTTAAGATACTCATTTGAAGAAAACTATATTTGAAAAACATTGCCACCAAAGCACATAATATTCAAACCTAGATAATCCACTGTTAGGAAATTCCTTGAATGGTAATTTTGTCTTTTGCAAATTTGGTTAATGTTTAGCACAAGAAGACTTCAATAGGTCCAAAAGGGTTTTGTAAAAATGAAATATGTGCTTTACTATATATAGCCACCTATTTTCATCTAGGCCATTTTTTTCAATAGTCTAAGAATATCTAAGATCAAAAGTCAAGTGATCTTCAAAAAGGGGGTCGACCTGCTCAATAGGACTAAACTTTATAAGATCTATTTAGTTGTGCCTAAATGGCCATTCACACACATGACAAAATTGCCATTTTAGGGGTCATAGAGAATGAATAAAAAGATGGTATTAAGGCGAAAAATTAGCTTTTATTACTTTTTTTTAGAATTTTGAAATTTATTATTGATTATGACATGACAGTCAAATTTCCCAATCTAGAACTTTTTTTAAAATTTTTGTGAAATTTTGAGTCAACTTCGCATATTTTTGCTGATGCCTGTATTGTACTTATGCCGATACTTACCCCAGAAAATCTAGAATGTTCAATAAGAGGTCTATATTGGCATTTTACCACAAGGTGTCAAATTATCAAATTTATTAATTAATTTCAAAATTTTTCATAATAGTAAAAGTTTTCTACTTGTAGAAATTTTTGGTTAAGATTAACTCGAATTTCAATTTTTTGTTTTTATCGATTAATATTTTGAGTAAGGTGTTAAATTAAGCTTATTTTTCTAAATTTGGATTTATCATTGGAATTTTCTCATCTCCAAAATATTAACTTTTTTACTTTGTAAAGTTTTTTTATAAGATTTTCCCAAGTTTAGAATTTTAAACTTTTTAGCATATTTTCAATAAAATAGTTTGGATCCAGCTTTTAAAATTCCAATTCATTTTTTATTTAATTTCTCATTTTTGTCAGATATATTTTTCTTTTGTAAGGGTTTTTCTCATAAACTTTTACGAAATTGGATTTAAAAAAATTTTTTTTGCCATGTAAATGTCTAAATTTATTCACAATAATTCCTTTTTAGAGTTCAACATTTGGGATAATTTTCACATGTTTTGGTGAGATTAAAACATGAAATTTCCTATTCCATGAATTTTTTCTAGTAGCGGAATATTAAAACAAAATCCTCCATGCATGGTATTTCTTTTCTTTTCACTCAAGGATTTTCTCATTAATTACATTTGCCCATTTCCTATTTAGTGCATTAAATTTCTTTTTAAGCCCCTATATTTTAGAATTTTCTTATTTTTGGATATTTTTCTTCCAAATTTTCATAAAAGGTCTTGGAATTTTTCTATGGAAATTATTATTTGAACTCTCACATGATAAATATTTTTCCATTTATTTTATTTATTTTTTATGGGCCAAGGGAATTTTGATGCTAATGGGCTTTAAAGCCCATGGATTTTCTAATAAATCCCTTTATATTCTGCAACAAGCCTATTGGGATAATCCAACAAGCCCATTTAGATTTTACAGCAAAGTCCATTATTTTTTTCTTTTCTTTAATAAATTCCTTTTATATATTCACATTAATTCTTTGGATTCAAAAATTTCTTATGGATTTTTAATTAGGTTTCCTATTTAATTAAATTCTTAGTTGAATTTATCACGTAAATTTTTTATATAGGAATTTTATTTTGTTATAATTTAATCCTTTCAATTCATTTTTCATGGAATTTCCAATTAAGATTTTTCCATTTTGATTTTATTTTTTTCAACTTCCAATTTTTTTATGCATGTAAATTTCAATTTAACTTTTGTTTGTACATAATTCATTTATTTGCGTGGAGTTCAATTTAGTTAGGATTGAACTTTCTTTTAATTGATTTAGTTCCATTTTAACTATGCAATAATTTTAGGCACATAATCATCATGAAAGCAACATAGCTAGCTTACAAATTGCTTGACTAATGCATGGTAGATTATGGCAAAATCAAGAAATTAGGTCCAAGCATTAAGTTTTACCTACCAAGCAACCAAATTGACTAAATGCATGGAAAAAGAAAAAAAAAAAAAAACAAAATGAAGATGAAGAGGAAATTCGGCCAAGGGAGGATTTTTTTTCTCCCTTGGTAGAACTTTCTCTATAAGTAGAGAAAGGATGTTTCATTTAAGGACTTAGGTTTTCTTAGCATAAATTGTTTTTTCTTAAGTATCTTTAAGTTTTTTATCATTTTTTTTTCAAGTTTTAAAAGCTAGATACATATAAATATTTTTGTTCCTTCTTCATTTTTTTCCTTTTAGTGAGCTCAAATCATACTTGTGCTCACAGTTTCATGAAGCCATGTTTAAAGGCCAAGTATGGAAGCTATGAACAAATTCCTCTACTTAATTATTAGTTTTATTTTTTGGCAATAACTTGATTTTCATCAAAAAAATATTTTTATGGAAATGTGTTTACCTTTGCATGTAAATATGTCATGTCATTGTTATTCTATTTTCCTTGGCATTTTCATGTAGATTTCTCATAAAGTATGTTCATATGTTCATTCAACTCATATTGGTGATGATTTGAGCTTGGAAAAAATTAGGATATGTGTTTATTTTGTTATTCATGAAGCCATAATGGAAAGAAAAATTTTCTTTGGTGATTTAGATTAAGGCTGAGTATGGTGGGGGACTTGGGAACATTTTTCATTTTTATTTTAATACATTTAGGGCCATTGAAGTATCTGAAAGTTGTAGAAGCCTTTATAATAATTTTCCTAAAATTTTTAAGAACTTGGATGGGTACTTCCAAGCTTGGGTGAACTTGTAAAGGTCATTTGGTGAAGTTTTTATTTTTTGGGCCATTTGTGTAATTTTAAAAAATCTAGGGGTTAAATTACAAAAAATAAAAAAATATTTTAAAGCCATCCAGCCTTGATCGAATGCTTGGTGGGACCTTTAAGGGTGTTTTCATGCATTTTTAAGAAGCGTATTTCATACATTTTTAGCCTTTAAGGGTCATTTCATAATTTTATAAAATTTAAAAGGATATTTGTAAAATTAAAAAATTTGTTCCAAAGCCAAAAAGTGCTTGGTCAAATGGTTCTAGGACATTTAGGCAAATTTTCCATGTTGTTGTTGATGTGTATGATATTTATTTGTAATTTTAAGTATGCAAGTACCGTGCCTCCTGTGAAGGAAGCATGCACGACTTAGTATTTCTTGATGGGGAAATGTCCTCTTAACTGAGACTCTTCCTTTTTTTTTTTACTTGATAGTAGTAAGAAAGTATGGATTCTCGGCCCTTGACCCTGGAAGAGGACCGTCAGACAAATCGCTTGTCTAGTTAGTCGTAAGTGGCCACCATGAAGTGGCCAACAGTTAAAGTCGCCACTGATCATTTAGGCTAGACATAATTAGATGCATATTAAAATCGATATTTTGAGTTACGAAACTCGAGAAATCGATTTCATGATCTACATGGTCCATAGAATCGACGGTTGGATTTAGGAGTTGGTTACGCATAAAGAGATATAAACCTTCCTAGAAGACCTAAAATTGGTATCTTTTTATCCATTTCCTAACTTGGTTTTAGTTTCCTCAATCTTGACTTGTCATTATTTAGTATAATCCCCTTTTTAATGCATGAATTTTGTATAAAATAGGAAACTTAAGTTTTAAAGAAAATTTGAATCTTATATGCGCTTTGGAGAAGTGAAGAACATTAGAGATTATGATTAAAAATGGTTCTTGAGTTTAATTTTTTTAATATTAGATATTTCATGTCAAGCATTTGAGAGATACTGACACCAAACATTGCCTTCATGATTTTTTTTTTGAAAATGATTTTAAAGATATGAATACTAGATGAACAACATAAGGGAAAATATATTAGTACGATGAAAAAGAAATAATATTGCATAAAATAAATTACACATTAGAGGAAAGAGGGGAAATGATGATTGGGATGTATCTTGTTATTATCATCAATTATGTTCAAATAACTGAGTCGACAATTTTAGAGGCATGTTAGGATCCATTAGCTAATCAAAGAGTAAAAATGGGTTTGAATATTAAAAAGTTTGAAAGAACTTGTAGACAACTAACTTAGTGACATCGGCATATAAGGCTACTTTCACCCATTTAGTGAAGTTATCAATCACCATTAGGATAAATCGGTGTCTATTAGAGGCCTTAGGGGTGATAGACCCAATCATATCTATGCCCCACATGGAGAAAGGCCATGGAGCTATCATAAGATGAAGTGGTGAGGGCAGAACATTGATCTTATCTACATAAATTTGACACTTATGACATTTTTAGGCATAGTTGATGCAGTTTTTTTTTAGAGTTAACCAGTAATAACCTGATTTCATGACTTGTTTGCCTATCCAATTCCCATTAGCATGCATGTCATAGATCCCCTCATAAACTTATTCTAGGATCTTTTGGCTTAAGGAGCATTGACGCATTTGAGTAACATTTGATCCTAACTCTTCTTGTATAAGCTTTTTTCATCCAAAACGAATCCTATAGCTATTCTCTAATCGTCATTTTGTCACTTTCTGTGGCATGCTTGAGGTACTATTTATCCCTGATGTATAGAAGGATGTCATGATGCCATGGTAGGTTGTCTTTCTTTTTTTTTTTTTAACATTTTGGCAATATGCTGGAGTCATATAAATGCTTATTTGAATGGCAGTGCATCTGATTTATGGCCAAGGCATCGATTACTTGGTTTTCTTCTTGAGATAAGTGTTGAAAGATGATATTATCAAATTTTTTTCTAAGTTCTAAGAGCAGTTTCCCAGAATGAATCAATTTGGCATCATACGTTTGCCACTCTTCTTTTAGTTGCTAGATGACTACAACTGAGTTGACAAAAACTTACAGAATCTTGACATTTCTCTTGATAGCTGCTTAGAGCATGATGACATAGGCTTCATAGTTTGCTATATTGTTGGTGGAATCGAAGTTCAGCCTGGTTGTAAAAAGATAGTGACTTTCATTAGGTGAAATCAATATTGCCCTGATTTCATCCCCCAAAGCATTTGACGCTCCATCAAAATACATTTCCTATGATTGGTCATGACCATTAATATCTTCCTTTTTAATGATGCACATCAGATCTTCATCCAAGAAATCAAAGTTTAAAGGTTCATAATCACCTGTTGCCTGGCTCATTAAAAAGTCTGCTATCATGCTACCCTTGATGGCCTTTGGGTTGACATAGATGATGTCATATTTAGAGAGTAAGACTTGCCATCTAGCCAATCTTTCTAATAGTGCAAGGGCTTCACATTAATACTTGATAGGGTCGAGCCTCACGATTAACCATATGGTATGGTATAACATGTATTACCTAAGTTTTTTGGCCGTCTAAACCAGAGCATAACATAATTTCTCAACTGTGGAGTAGTTGTTTTCACTCCCTGTAAATTTTTTGCTCAAGTAGTAAATTGGTTGTTCTCTTTTTCCTGAATTATTATGCTATCGAAGTACACAACCCATAGACCCATCAAAAACTATCAAGTAGAGGATCAAACGTTGATAAAAAATTGGTTGTACTAACATTGGTGGGTTTGACAGATAGTGTTTAACCTTGTCAAAAACTTTTTGACATTCCTCATTCTATTCCTTAGAATTTTGTTTGCTGAGAAGTTGGAAGATGGGGTCACATTTATCAAGGAGTTAGGATATGAATATGAAGATATAGTTTAGTTTTTTGAAAGAAGCTTTTCACTTTTTTTTGGGTTCAAGGTGATGGCATGTTTTAGATAGCTTTGACCTTATTTGGGTCAACTTTGATTCCTTTTTTGCTGACAATGAAGACTATTAGCTTGCCTAAGGTGATATCGAAAGTACATTTGGTGGGATTCAACTTTAGTCAAAATTTTCATAATTTGTTTGAAGAGCTTTTGAAGATTTGTGACATGCTCATCTTTTTTTGTTGACTTGGCGATCATATCATTGACATACACCTCAATCTTCTTATGCATTAAGTCATGGAATAGTGTCACAATGGCTCTCTGATAAGTTGCCCCAACATTTTTGAGCTCAAAAAACATGACTTTATAGCAAAATATGCCCTTCATGGTTACGAAAGTAGTTTTCTCCATATCTTCAGGCTTTATTTTAGTTTGATTATAACCCAAAAACCCATCCATAAAGGAGAACAAAGAGTTCTTGGCTCTATTGTTCACCAAAGTATCGATATAAAGCAGTGGGAAATTATTTTTTAGACTAGCCTGGTTTAGGTCTCGATAATCAACACACATTCATAGTTTACCCTTTTTCTAAAGGACTGGGACAATGTTGGCAACCCATTCTGGATATTTGGCTACAATAAGGAATCCTGCCTTAAATTGCTTATTGACTTTTTCTTTGCTCTTAAGGAACATTTTTGGTTTCATCCTCCTTAACTTTTACTGGCTTGACTAATGGGTTAACCAAGCCCAGTACTACCAAACCCTAAAAGTAATGCCACCTTGGGTGTTTTCCTAAGGATCCAAGTAAAATTTGTTTACCTAGTTCATTTAAGATTAGGCCCAAGTATTAACTATTTAATATCCTAACCTACTCCAACACCAATGGGGCCCACCACTATTACACCTAATTGATATCAAGTCCAAATAGGTTTTGTTCAAAATAAGGCCCATATGACTTAATAATTATGGCTTTTAGGCCAACCTTATTTACATGCAAAAATATTTAATTCTCAATTAAATTCCTCACCTAAGTAAACTAATTTTACTTTATGCAACTATTATTAAATAATTATCAAATAATTATTTAATTTGCTAGAAATAATTATCCAGTCTAAAACCAAGATATCTCTATTTGTATAACTATTATTGGACAAGATATTTTTATCTTTACTGCCTACATTAAGATATCTCTAATTTGATTTCATAAATCTAATTTATGTCTTTAATAATAATTAATAGAAGTACTTCAATTAAGCCCTTCACATTATACCTTTTATCTAATTAAGTCATACTTAATTATATTCTAGATTTAATCCAATAGGCATCTTCTTATGTGTGACCCATTAAGTTTCCAATATGTTGGCAATGAATATAATTTATCTTGTTGACTTTATTAATAGATCAAGAGCAAGATCAAGTAACCCATCATGACCACCTAAATTTTTAAAGAGTCAATATGACATTAGAGAAACATTTCAATAGCCAACCTTGTGTCGCAACATGGCCCTAATACGAATCTTGAGCAGTCCAACTTAAAATGGTGAATGTATCCATTGTTTCTATCTAAATATCTATATATAATTATTTCCTTTTATTTCTAGGAGCCTATATCATAATTATCATTCTTTATTTTTTGTACCTGTGGATTGTGTTATCAAAATGAATTTCTCTCCTGACTTCTCTGAATAGTTGTTATGAAATGACCATTTTTTTAGAGTCGCCACCAATCTATTTAGGTTAGGTGAAACTGGTCACTTACTAGAGTTTGTATTTTAATGGTTACAAAACCCTAAAATACAAACTCCAATGCTCGCGATCACATTAAAGATCATATAAAAGAGTTTGGGAGTCGATTACAATCAAAAGTAAGGATCAACCCTCTCGTGATGCCCAAAAATTGGTACCTTATTAATTATGTGTTAGCTTAAATCTAAATTTTTATTCAGTTTCAACATATGACATTTAATTATAGATTCCTGAAATAATAATTTTTAAAACAAATTTATTATTCTGTGTTAGGAAGATCGGGTTTTCAGAATTTTAGAAGTCAAAATCTCTTACGTACTCTAATGGAAGACCAGTGGAACATTATCATTCTCCTTTACATCCTAACAAAAAAATAGAGGAACACAAAAGCTCTTAAAATTAAAAATATCTTTTGCACCGCAGTGGAGGGCCAGAGGAATATAAAAGGTTTCATTATTATTTTCCCAAAATTTATAAAATCCTGATTTTTATTTTGAAAAAGATATCATGATATTAAAATAATTCGTAAAACCTCTCATATTTTGGGAGAAACTCTACGTATTATTTTAACTTAGAGTTATTGCCATAATTTTCTAAAAGGAAAATTTTATATTTTATTGAAAATATTTATAAAACATCCTAAAACTCGATAATAATCTAAAATAATGAACCTATTCCTAATGTGTTCCTTAGATGTGAAAATATCCTTGTAATCACATAAGACTTGGTGTTAGCGAAATTACGAAAATGTCTATAGGGTATACCATCAACATGGAAGTATCCTAATACTCTTATGTACACCAAAATGACCTCAAAAGGCTAAATGAATCCTAAAACATTCACCTTTGGCATAAAACATCCCGGCGGAGAAAATTATGAAAATGCCTCTGGATATACCTTCGACATAAAAGTACCCCAATACCTCAAATGGACACTAAAATGACCTTGGAAGGCTGAATAAATTCTAAACATTCACCTTTGGCATAAAAACATCATGATGAGAAAAATTATGAAAATGCCCCTGGGTATATCTTTGACATGAAAGTATCTTGGTACCCCTAATGGACACTAAAATAACCTTGGAAGGCTGAATGAATCCTAAACATTCACCTTTGGCATAAAAGCATCTCGATGAAGAAAATTAGGAAAATGCCCCTAAGGTATACCCTCGACATGAAAGTATCCTAATACTCCTAATGGATAGTAAAATGACCTTAAAAGGCTGAATGAATCCTAAACATTCACCTTTGGCATAAAAGTATCTTGGTGAGAGAAATTATGAAAATGCCTCTAGAGTATACCCTCAACATGAAAGTATTCTAGTACCCCTAATGGACACTAAAATGACCTTAGAAGGCTGAATGAATCCTAAACATTCACCTTTGGCATAAAAGCACTTTAGTAAAGAAAATTACGAAAATGCCTTTGGGTTATACCTTTGACATTAAAGTATCTCGGTACCCCTAATAGACACTAAAATGACCTTAGAAGGCTGAATGAATCCTAAACATTCACTTTTGGCATAAAAGTATCCCGGTGAGAAAAATTATGAAAATGCCCTTAGGGTTTGCCCTCAACATGAAAGTATCTTGGTACCCCTGATGGATACTAAAATGACGTTAGAAGGCTGAATGAATCCTAGACATTCACCTTTGGCAAAAAAGCATCACAATAAAAAAATTATGAAAATGCCCCTAGGGTATACCATCAACATGAAAGTATCTCAATAGCCCAAATGGATACTAAAATGACGTTAGAAGGCTAAATAAATCCTAAACACACCTTTGGCATAAAAGCACTTCGATAAAAATTATAAAAATGCCCTTAGGGTATGCCTTCGGCATAAAAGTATCCCAGTACCCCTAATGGACACTAAAATGACCTTAGAAGGCTGAATGAATCCTAAACATTCACCTTTGGCATAAAAGCATCCCGGTGAAAAAGTTACAAAAATGCCTTTAGGGTATGCCTTCGACGTCAAAGTATCATGACAACCCTAAAAGACTCGAAAAGACAAGTAATGATGATTTTTACTCGAAAGTACAAAAATTACTAATGGATCCCTATATTTTTCAAAATTAAATATTAGTCCTAAATAGGTTTAAAATGTTAAAAAAGATATATTTATTTTTTTGACTCAAAAACACCCTGAATGAGAAGTTTAAATTTTAAAATAACCTAACATGCAAAAATACCATTAAGTCCCTAAATTTTCAAAAATTGCATTTCATACCCTAACGGAGAACCAAAAGAATACGAAAGGTTTTTTATACTTTAACACCTCATTGGAGGACCAATGGAATGCTAAAAATATTTAAAACAATCAAAATTGATGACTTCATGCTAAAGATAACAATTTTGTCCTAAAAATGCTAGATTTCCCTAAGGGTCCTTAAACTTTTTCGATTTTACACTTAGGTACCTAAGTAAAAAAACAACCTAAATCATCACAAAATATAATTAATCAAGTGAAAATCAGCATGAAAATCATGAAGAGCATCCATATGAAGGTTCAGTCAAACGTGTTTGACCAGAAAACAAAATTTTCCATTATTTGCAAACTAGCCCCTAAACTTTGAGAAATTGCAAAATGCCCCCTAAAGTGTGAAAAATACCTAAAGCATGGTATGAAATACCCAAAATCAGTTTCCAAGTTATTTATGAAGCTTTCGGTCAAATCCTTTGACCATAAAACAAAAACCTTCTATTATTTGCAAACTAGTCCCTAAACTTTTCTAAAATTACAAATTAGCCCCTAAATGATTAAAATGTAAAATTAAGCTTCGAATAAATCAAAATAATAACAAAATTCCCATAAAAAAATCACAACTAAGATTTAGTCACTTCTTTTTGCCCCTAGAATAAATTTTTCAATATTTACACAAAAGTCCCTAAACTTTTTAAAATTACAAAAAGACCCTAAAAATAAAAAAAAATGTATTTTAACTTGATAAATGGATAACATACACTCCTAAAGGTGCAAATGTGCTTTGGCCAAGCATATTGGTCTAAATAAAGATTTTTTTATTTTTTTATCTTTTATTTATTTTTTTACATATTAGCCCCTAAACTATTTATATTTACAAAATGAGCACAAAAACACATATACAAGCGTGAATTTCGGCCAACACCTAAACAATCAACCAATCAACTTTTTTTAACCTAATAATCACATATTCATATTTTATTTAACACAAATTAGCACCATTATATGATAAAATTACGAAAATAAGTATATAAACATGTGATTTCAACATAATAACAAGCAAACAGTAAAAGAAATAAAATATATGAACATATAAATGACAAACACTACACCAAAACCAACATCCTATCAACATAAACATGATTCATGAAGAAAAAAATTACTAACAAAAGGAAAAAATAAAATAAAATAAAATCAAGGAAATTAGTCATGGCCATTATGCTTAGTCTTTCAACATGGATAAAAAAAATCCATGAACTTAAACATATTTTTGGCTCACCAAAGAGAAGAAAAATGTATGAAATAAAACAAATCTTCAAAGATTTATGTGGAGATTATACCTTAACAAGTCTTGAAAATTTTTTTAAAGTGTTTTTTTTTTTTGCTTCCTAAAAACTAAAAACCTTGAAGAAAACATCCTCCCCCATTTATAGGGGAGAATGATTCAGCCAAAGGGGGATGAAAATCCTCCTTGTTCAAGTTTCACTCTTTTTCATTCATAATTTCTTTTTTTTTGATGTTTTAGTTTACTTGTTATGTTGGAAAAAGTAATAAATGTTGTCATAAGCCCATGCCTATATTTTCTTACAAGCTACCATCTCCATTGTCATGTTTATGCTAGTTTAGGTGAAATGATGATTTTGGTTAACTTGATTGAATTAGTTGGAATGAAACTAAATCAATTGGAAAAGAATTTAATTCCAACCAAATTAGGTTTCATGTAACTAAACTGGCAAATTATAAAATTAATTATATAAAAGCAAAATTACATTATGAATTTACAAGTAAACATAATCGTAGAAGTAAAGAAACAAATGCAATAAGGTGCATAAAAATCCTAATTGGAAATTCCATGAAAAACCATAAATTAAAATTCATGTACTCAACAAAATTTCACATAATAAATCCAACTAAGAATTTAATAATATGGAAATTCTAATCAAAATTACATAAAAAATAACAGATAATAATAAAAATTTGAATCAAAATAATTGATATATAAAAATAAATAATAAATTTTTTTTTTAAAAAAAAAGTTAGTGGATTTTGTTAGAAAATAAGAGATTAAAATGGGTTTGGTAGGTTAGAGAATGAAATAGGCTTGGTGGAAAATTAAGAAAATGGGTTTGGTAAAATCATTGAGCTTATTGAGAAATTATTGGGCTTATTAGGCTTATTTGCAAAAGTTGAAGCTTTTAGGCCCATTAAGGAGATTTTATCCAAAATAAAATTGACGAAAAAATTTTATAAATTTTCAAGTATTTGATCATACAAGAAAAATTTTTTAGAAGTCTTATGTGCAAAAAGAATAATTAAAATTCAAAACTCATAAAATTTTACAAGAAAACCTTTATGAAAGAAATTTATTATTTTGGAAAAAAAAATACAATCTCATAAAATAAATTAAATTTTTAAAAATTTATTTAATATAAATTTAATGAAAATATTTAATGAATTTTAAAAATCTTAAATTCAAAAATTTTCTCCTTAAAAAATTTATGGAGTAAAAAACTCTATATTTTAAAAATAGGAAAATTAAAAAAATATAAAACTCATAAAATAAAATAAATTTTGAAAAACTGATTTGATGGTGGTTAAACAAAAATATTTAAAGAATTTTGAAGTTTAAAACTTGAGAAAATTCTACCAAAAATTTTACAGATTAAAAGAAAGCTCATCTTTTATGATGAAAAAATTTCAAAGAATACATTAAAACTTATATAAAATGAATGAATAAAACATATTATCTAAAATATTGATTTGAAAATGGTAAAGGTAAATATTTAAAACTCAAAATAATTTTATCAAGAAAATTTCACAAGTATAATATTCGCTGTCCCGTGAAAATTTAAAATTAATTACAAAAATGGATAACTTAACACCTTGTGGTATAAAATATCAATATGAATTTTTCCCTGAATATTTTTGATTGATTTTTTTTTTTGAAGTGCATATTGGCATAAATACCACATAGGTATGAGTAAAAATATACGACGGTGAATTTTTTTGCTTTAACAAAAAGTTCTTAAAAATTCCTAAAAATGGAAAGTTTAATCGTAGTAACATCCGCAAAAACACATATAAAAATTTCACAAGTATAAAATTAAAAGTTAATTATTTTACCTTAACATTCGTATTTTTTATCTGAGATTTGCTCTTCATGACCTTTGAAATGGCATTAATTTTATCATGTGCACTTGCAGTCACTTAAGCACATTTAAATAGGTCTTGAAAATGTACATTCCCCTAAGGAAAATCTACCTCCACTAAGACAAGAGCCTAATTTTGTTTCTCGAATATTTTTGGATTAAAAGGGGAAAGGGACCGAACAAAATTAGGTGTCTGCACCTTATAGTGTAATTTGATTCTTTCACCAAATATCCCTCAAAGACAATGAGCATGGTGTTATATCTAGTCATGTTTTAATCCATATTAGTTCTTCTAGCAAATGGTTAACCTCATGAATATAGAAAAACAATTTCTTCTAAATTCATCATGTGCTTACAACACCTTTATCAAGTTAACCAAAGCCAATAACATATGAAGTATATCTTTAAGGTCACTTTGAATGGAGAATCCTTTTTGAATCATTCATCCACCTTGTTATGCATCATTGCATACCAAATCACCCTATCATAGGCATCAATCTATTGTGGACCTGTTCATGATGATCTCAAAGTATAGTACCCCCATCCAAGATGACATGATATCATAAGTCAGAGGACTAGTTACATAACTGGCATATAAGAACATTTTCATTGACACTTAAGTGACAATACTAAATTAAGTTCTCAAATAGATCATGTTCAATGAACTTATTTCCATAAAACAAGCAACAACATACCATCCTAAGTATCCTAAATACTTTAACACTGAGCCATGAATTGAATAAGCTAAACTTATACTTGGGGGATCTTTTATGAAAACACGTACAAACACTATATACAAACATTTCATCAAGCATGTAAAATACTACCTGTTACTAACTAATAGCAACTAATCAACCAAATCTAAAACATAAAAATTTAACTTGGTGGGCTTATCAATCCAAGGCATGCATTTTTATACAATCAACTCATCCAATTCTCATCATTTATCCATTGAACAAGTTTAATTAGGGTCAAAATTAACTTAACCACGTGATTCACATCCTAAATCAAGATTTCAGCATTTGAAGCTCAGATCTAACATTTAAGCTCATGATTTCAGGAAATGAAACTTAAATTTTAGCTTACCTAAGCTAGATCTAATGTTGAATAATCAAAATCATGTTGTATCATCATCTTTCCTCATGATCAAACCTAGATCTAATTAAATTCAAGTTGGCCAAACCTTAAAATCATGCTTTCTATGGTGGCCAATCATGATTTAGGCTTAAGGTTATGTGATCTCACTCCTAAATTACTTAATTTCATCTTTAATCACTAGGATCTTAGCTAATTTAAGCTCACATCAATTAAACTTAAGATATAAGATCATAATGTTCGAACATCATCTCAAGCTTAATCATCCATGATTTCATGTTTAATTCATCAATCAATCAACAAATCATGTTCAGATCTCAACAAAATCAAGCTCAACCTAACTAATTTCAAGATCATATCATCATTTTATAAGGATTCACCATGTTTGTATAAAAAGATCAAGAAAAACATCATGGCCAGGCCATCATTAAGCTCAAGCAAGCATGGATTTCAAAACATAATCATGTAATTGAGCAAAAAATAAAGAAATTAGGAATAGAAATTACCTTGGTAAGCTTTCTTCTTTAATTGAGGATAAGAGAATTTCTAGAGCTCTCCCAAATATCTAGAAAAATCTAAAATATCTAAATGATGAAAGGTGATTAAGGTTTTAAAAATTATATCTAAATTACTTTTATTTATGGGCTAAATATGGGTTACCCATCCTTAAATTACCTTAAGGTGGTATTAAAATTAGCTATTAACCCTAAACAAATTAGAATAAAATGACTTTAATGCCTTTTTAATGGCTAATCAAATTCTACCCCATTTAACATGTGATGAAATTTGGCCAAGGCATAGCTTATTGCTTAACCATGTATAATTTTTCCTATCATCCAATTAATCATGAAGGATTATCATAAAAGTGTAATTAGATGTTCTTTTCTATAGCAAAAATATTCCCTAATGACCTTACCTAAAAAAATTTTGCATTCTTTGTCCTAGGCCATTCAAATTAAGCCCTAGGGAATTACCAACATCTTAATTCCAAAGGTCTTTTCATGACATGATATCGATTAAATTCCATCACCTAGACTCCCTATTCAATTTCATTTCAATGCAACCAATTTTGATATCTAAGCTTTAAACACCTTCTAATTTGAAAATCAAAATCTAGGCAATATAGTTCACTTTCCATAGTTGACGTACCAATAATTGACTTTTTACCTTTTGAATTCTAAAATAAGTTTTTTTTTACATTCAAATGACTTCAATAATTGCTTTAATTTTCTTAAGAGATGTACTACTCAGTTTTGCTCATACTCAAATTTTTGGGACTTGTATCTCAGTTTTCCAAATCAAGCACTTACACCTTAAATTATACAATTAAGCTTTTATGCTTTTTCTTATTAAACTAAGCTCATGGAATCCTTTAAAACCTAAATTAGACCTTTCTATCAGCAATAACTTATCAAAAAGGACTCGACCTAGAAAATAATGTTTAAACCCTAAATTAAGAAAAATATCATTTAAAGAGTTCAAACAAAATAATGCGTCTGCTGTTAGGAAACTTAGACTCATGCATATCAAAATCGGCATGAAATATGTAATCAAATTAAACATGCATAATGAAAAGTAAATAGAGAAATACTTGGATTTCCTTAGGATCTTTAGGTTAAGATCTACATGAGATCGGATAAAAATTTAAAATCGTGGATCTGATCAAGATCTTGCCTACTCAGAGACTTATACCTTTGAACGAGCCGATCCCTACATGATCATTGCCATAACATGCTTAACTAGATCTTAGGGTCATTCTATCTGTGTAATTACTAAGCCCAAACTAAAACATTTTTGTCCATTTTGAGACACTTATGATCATTGTATCTCAATACCCTTTTGATATCTAGGCTCGATAATTCAATAGTAATCAGGGTAAACTGGTTTAATCTAAAATGTTTTTGGACCAGCAATTAAGTATAGCCAACTATCCCCTGAATTCCAGGTAAACGAATGAAAGTCTTATTTCTATATTTGTAGAGAATGGCTCTGGGCATGAACAATGGGGACTTTTAGGTCACATTATTCGTAGTGAGACAATAGAGAGCTTGAGTCCACTAATTGGCTAAGCTATCTTTTTTCCATAAATTCTCGATGGGCAAAGAAGCTTGCTAAGGTTTAACCTTTTTCTTTTCTGTACCCTATAATTGGCTTCTAACTTAAATATACAATAACTACAAGCATTCTTGAAATCTTCTTTCATCATTCTTTCAGCACCAATTAAGGGATATAATTATTTCAGTGATGATCATCTGCACCAAATGTGCTCCTATACTCAGATAATGGAGAAGATTGACCACTGACTCCTCTCAATGCCCCAAAACTCTAAAAAATAATACAAGCTATAAATTGCAAAGTAAACACATCAATTACATAATCGTGCTCAAGATGTCTTCTAATGAACTATTGTAAGAATTCTTGTGCAATTGCATTGCTATCACCATTTTTTAAGAACCAATTTGTAAGATAGTTGCCTTTCATCTAAAATCTTTGCCCAACCCCTATTACACTCATAGAGCTTACGCTCCTTCCAGTATATAGGATCCAACTTTATAAATTCCTAACAAGGCCGAGTACTCTTTTATGGACAGCACTAAATCTTTTCGATACTAGATAATTTAATCCATAATTAAATTTCTAACCCATGTAAAATAATTTTTTTCATGTAAATAATATTAAATAATTAATTAAATAATTATCAAATAATTTATTTAATTTCTAAATACAAGTATTTGGCTTATTTAATATTTTTCTTTAAAACCATGTGTACACTTAGACATTTTCTTAATAATACTTTCTTATGACTGTTATCTTGTTAAGACATCTCCATAGACACCTCATTTTGTCGAGGCCCACTTTTGGCATCTCAAGACTCAATTGAAATATGATAAAATCAGAAGATAAAAAATAAAAACTAGGGGGCAACTGTCGAGAGCCATGTCACTAGGCACTATTAAGCGACGACACCAAACAAAAAAATTTTTTTAGGAAAGTCTAAAATGCCTATGGGTCATATTAAAGAAAAATGTAAAATAAGGCATCAAAGGCTATTTTTCATGGTGTTATCAAAGTCATTCAGATAAGTACATGGATTAATTTCCCACTATTTATGACCAAATTGAGGTAAATTAGAAAGCCAAAGGTACGTGTAAATTATATTAGTGCGTAAGTATTGATAGAAGGCTTTTACATCTCCAAAAACTTGAATTTTCAGATGTAGTATTGATATAAGTGGGTTTGGTATTGATACCTAAGGTGGGGCATCATTACCTAGCATGTTTGTATTGATACAGACCTTGGCAATAGTTAAAGTTATGATTTTTGAAAAAATGTATTGATACATAGCACGAGTATCGATACAAATCCATGAAGTATTGATACATGCCTTTAAGTCTCAAGACTGGAAATAATTTTTTCTCTTAGTATTGATACAAACCTCATTGTATCGATACTCGTGGGCAAAAATTGCCTTGTGAATTGATACAAAATATTTTGTATTGATAAACCAAGGCATTTTTCCCTAGTTTAAGCCATTTTTTAACCTTGAAAATCTAATTCAAACTTGTATTTTGCACCAAGAAACATCATAAATCATTGGAAACCCAGACTTTGGGCCTATGATTAGATTTAAACAAATTTTTAGAGCCTAAACAGCTAATGACAAGGGTCATTTTCATAAGATATATGGTCATAAGAAGCCATGTTAGGCACATCTTCAACCTGAAGGCTGTTGAAGCCTTTTTCCTTTCTTTCTGAGCATGGCAGAACTAATGGAAAGAAGACGAGCTGAGCATTGCAGCAAGAAATATCCCCTAGTGTGGGAAAGAAAGATAAAAGATACCCTTACTTATCTCGTAAAAGCATTGGCTGACCATTGAAAAAAAAACTTTTGGCTATTTCTAAAAAAAAAGATATCTAGCAATCTCAAAAAAGGCTCCATCCATTCTTAAAAATCCTCCACCAATCTCCAACCTAAAAAACTCTCTAAAAAAACACTATTCCTTTACGTTTCACCCCTAAGTTTCTTCCATTCTCGTAGCTCCCCCAAACTACCACCAAAAACCTCCAAGAACTCAACCTTTCATACATTTTCAAACTTAAAACACCCCACCATCAACCTTGTTACCAGAAAGCTTATTTCATTCATCCTTTTTTTGCTAAATATTAGCAAAAAAAAGGAAAGAACTAAGCTAAAAGTCACTGCTTTAGGAAAAAAGAAAAGTTTAAGCATTTTGATATATTTTCTACCTTATTTCATACATTTTTGTTTTTTTTTTATCATTTACATCATTTTAGTGAGCCTTTTATGCTATCATGATCATCCTAGGACTTTCATGCATTATTGTTGCCTTAGTTATGGTAGTCTTAGGATCTTGATGTTCTTGTGATGCCTTGATGTTGCTTGGTAGGTCAAACTTCTACTCTTTCATTCCATCATTGGAACAATCCCTTATTCATGCATTTTTTAACATATTTCATCTATTTTCACATGCTTAAATGTTCATCTTAACATGTCTTATGTATATTCATGCATTTTCTTTTGTCTTCAAGAGTCATATGACATAAAAATGCTATCTTGACAACTCCAGCCGGCATTAATTTGTTTAAATATGTTCATATCATTTCTATACGTCTTATTTGTCATCTTTTTACATTTTCTTCACCTATTTCCATGTTAAAATGTCACTTTTGCGTGTTTGCATGTTTAGTCCTTGTTCATCTTTGTGCATACTGTGTTTCATATACTATGTTTCATTCATGTCATTCCAATCAAAATGCATGCTTGTTTCCTAAAAATCTAATTTTTAAAGAAATCCCCAAATTAAGTTCATGCTACCTCCAATAGATGGAAATTAGCATGGATTTCAGATTTTATCACATGGTCCTCTAATCTTGGGGACAAACTAAATCTCCTAGGTCTAGATTCATGGAAATAAAATGCAATTTTCTTTTGTTAAAGTATTAAGCATTGATCTTGAGTCTAATACCCTATTTAGTGACATAGTCAACAAGTTGTTTCATCATCCCAAACTACTTCGAGATTACATAATGAACTTGTGATGCCTATGTTACTTTTTGTCACAAATGTTCGGACATTCTAGACCCGAGCCTATCTTTGAAAAAGCCTTAAAAATATCGATAGCCCCTGTTTTGATCTAGCAGCATGGTAGTCTAAGTTTAAAAAATTATTTTCGAGCAATAAAATATTCTCTTTGATATTTTTTATATTTTTTTCTTAAAGGCTATTGAAATACCTTTCCAATAATGTCTTGTTCACCCTTAGATTATTCTGGATGAGGGAGTTATAATATTTCGAGCCTTTGCTATCTTGAGCCTTTAAAACCAGCATGCGATATTCTGCTTGGACATTTTGGCCCATCAGATGATTTTTCTAAAATTTTAAATGTTTTTCCCATAAAGCTTGCAAAATATTCTTTCCAAAAAGGTATCATTTATGATTTGACGATTCTAGATAAGCCCAAAATGATCTTTTAAAGTCCATCACGCCCTTTTCTTTATACATGCTACCAGTGTCAAGACAGACCTAATTTAAAAAATTAATTCCACCCAGAAAGTAATTTTTTTAGGATTTTTGGAATATTTTACATTAAACTTTATCAAGTTATCTTTTCAATGGTACCTCATTCATTACCTCAAGCCTTCGGATAAAACCAAATAAATTCAGGACAGGAGATGACGTTATCCCTTATTTTTAACCCAATTTCTAAATCTACTTGATATAGGAATTCGAATGTCTCAAAAAGCCTGATGAGTTCCCCTACAACACAAGCCCTTTAGACTTGGATTAAGGCTAAAGATAAAAAAAATATTTTATACAAACCTAGAGTTTTTTATTTTTAAAATCTTTTTTTTAACAAAGAAAAATATTCTTTTAAAACATAAAAAATTTTCGTTTTTGGGGATGCTCCAACCCCATTACTTAGCGGGGATACTCCAACCCCGTTCTTTATAAAAAATAAAAAACTTAAATTTTCTCTTTATTCCTAAATATTTTCATAATTTTATTTTTAGGGATACTCTAACCCCATCTCTCTGTGGGGATACTCCAACCCTATTCAAAAAATCCAAAAATTTTCTCTTTTAGATGCCCTAGACTGTTTTGATTAAAATCTTTTTTTATCTCGCTAATTACCATCAAATCCAAACCCATCTCCAAATTACCATCTTGATTATTCTTCAGTGATCAAAGACAATTATGAGACTCATTTTGATCATCCCCCCTTTTTGCGTTCTTTTGTCTGTGATTGTTTGCTTATGATATTAGTATATTCTTTTTCATCTTACTAACACGTTTCCTTTTCATAGTGTTTATCGTGCATTCATATATAAAATATGTTTTCTAATGAAATTTACAAGGCAATGTTCCATGTAAGTATCTCTCCAGTGCTTAATATGGGACATTCAAATTTTTAAATACAATATGGACATTATTTTCATTAAAAATCCCTATGTTCCTTACACCTTTAAAGTGCACAGGTGGTCTAACTTTCTTTAAAAACCCAGATCTACAATTTACAAAGCTTAATCAATTAAAGCGGATTATATCTAAATAATGACTAAATGGAACTGATTTAATTAAGACCGAAGTAAGACATAATTAGAAGATATTTATTTTGGGCATCGTAGGGGTGTTAATCCTTCCTTATGCATAACCAACTCTTGAACCCACCCAATGAATCTTTAGGCTTTGTAGACCTAGTAATTGGTGTCATGAGTTTCATAACTCAAAATATTATTTTTAATAGGCATCCGATCCTACCTAGCCTAAAATGATCGATGGTGACTACAAGTTTATGGCTACTTCATGGTGGCCATTCGAGACTAGTTGGATGAGTGATTCACCGAACGTTCTCTCTCCTCTTTATATCACTATGCCTAATCCAAATCTCAATCAAGAGTTAACTCAAAGGCTCGACCATGATCAAGCATCATTTATTTTTAGGTCGAGCATGCTATGCCCTTCAAATCATTCGAAGTTTGAAAGGCTGGCACATGATGATAGCTTGGTGACTCCAATAGGGATCTAGAGACTTAGGCCTATGACTAGCTATTTTTGACTCGGTTCTTGGTTTTTCGATCTTCATAAATATTTACGCATAATTTCCTTATATTTTATCTATTAATCTCTATCTTTTATGTTTTATCTTGTGATTGTTAGGGATTGTTCGTTCGTAAATAAATAGCATCTTGAATAAGTATGGTAATATAGGAATAAAATAAAAGGTTTGATTGTTTCCCTGACACACATCGTGTACTTGTATTTACACTAGATTCCCACCAAACACCATGGGATTGTTAATTATAGGAGGAAGTGAGTCATCTGCCTTCATGAGAACCCTCTGTATAGGCATTGAAGGACCTTATGGGGTCTAAATTACTTATGTCTCTCATGAGTATCTCTCCATATTTGCATAAAGAAATACATCTATCAGATCGAGCCTATTCCACCAAACCTATGATGGGCCTAGGATCAGGGTGCCTTAGCTGTCCTTATCGAATTGAGAAGTGATTCAAATACCGAAATAGGGGTTAACTTAAATCCACATAATGAACCTTATTAGCTAAACTATGTCAAACCATACCAGATTGCTGTTAGAATAACCCAAAGAGTAGGATCACTAGTGGAGACACTTCTTACCTTTACTCCTATATACCATGGTTATGAGGGCAATGGTGGGTGAACATTTTCACCCAAGTTGTCATTTATTTTCCTAATCATTCCTTTAGGATATACCATTACGTTCAATGGTAAATTCTCTTTAATAAGTTGGTGAGGACAAGCAAATGCCATTACCTACAATGCCATCTTAAAATAGTTATATCTGATCTAAATAGGTCATCATGCTATTCGAATGATGGTTTAGTATAGGCGGTGATGAACGAACGTCACCGTTTAAATGGTTAAATTTAGTCCTCATGGGGTATCATATTGCTTTAAGGTAATTTTAATATGAATGTAGTTTTAGGTTATCTGTTTAATGTCTCAATATTCATGATCATCATGTCTGCCTTTTGACATCATACCGCTTATTCTCAAGGATAATTTTATGATGCATTTTTGTTTGTATTCTTTTATTTCTTCATCTCTATGCCTATTATTTTGTATGGTTAGTAACTATTTCTTTTTTATCTTTTCTTTATCATGCATGCATTATTTCATCATAATTATCATCATCATGGGACAATTAGTTAATGGTTCAATGTTCATCAAGGGATGTCTATCATGGAACAATAATCCACTTTAGATTTGAAGCCTTTTGTAGAAGTCTAAGCATGGTCAGAATTCCAACAGCATAAAGATTGGGATGTCTTTAAACTAAGGTATGTCTCAATAGTGCATGAAAGGATCAAGATAGGGTACATCAAAATGATTAGCATGATTTAAAGATTATGTGGACTAGTTGGGACAATACTGAAAAGGAATTATTCACTAAAAGATTCAAAGATATTGCTCTTTTGCTCTAAGTCCATTTAAATGTCGGCTTGTTGTGAGTAGTATCTCAGTTTTGGAATCCAGCATATTGGTATTTCACTGTCAATCTTAAAGATTTGGTCCCCACGATTAATGAATACACTGCGTTACTTAACATTAAGAAAGCAAAGGCCAATAGAATATACTGCTAGGCTTTTAACCCTCTAACTTTCAAGAAAAGATTAGCTTAAATCCCTAAGGCAAAGGAGTTTTGGATTGAGAGGTATATCAAAACAAAGGGGACCAATGAATACATCTCATGGGCTAGTTTGAAAAAAGCAATGGCGACTACCATTAACATTCAAAAAATCCAAGATATTTATGTTTTAGCAATAAATGGTCCTGTCATATTCCCAAAGACATTTAGCTATGTTGAAGCTACAATTGCAAATATCTCTTCTCATTTGTGTTGCAATATCAATCCCGTATTGGCCATCATTACCGAAACTATTCGAGCTTTTAATTTTTGCAAGAAAATAAGTACAAGCCATTTCATTGAATATGCACCACTCTTTCATATTTGGCTTGTCGATCACTTTTATCTCAAAGAAAGTAGGATGTTATACAACTTTTTGCCCAGCTTTAGCCCTATCTCTAATATACTTGAGAAGTAATGGCCTCAAGACAAATCTAAAGAACAATGGGTCTAGAAATTCTAAAACCTTAGGGGGAAGAGGTAACATAAAAGGCCTTTTGGTTTTCCTTATAGACAATCATATATCGATGTGGAGATTATTGTTGTATACCACTCATGGGACTCTAGGTAAGTAGTAGCTACACTCCCATTCTGGTCCTCCGATAATTCTATTGTTGACAATTTATCCCCTTTGTCCATGGTTCAGAGCTGTGAGATTTCAACTATGGTGAGCCTGATTACAAGTCAAAAGTCTAGCTAACCTTCTATGCATAGAGACAAACTCGCTGCATGGAGAGTATTAGAGAGAGAGTAGTATGACATTGGGATATGATGAATAAGGTAAATAAGGCTGTCAAAGAAAAAAGCATCTTAAAGAAGATCTCAAGAGCTTTAAGAAAGACTATATGGCCTTTAACAAAGCAAGCAAGTCTTGATAGTTTGTAGCTTGTTCCCTGACACGTGATATTTAGCAAAACTTGTTGTATTCTTAGAGCATATAATCATGCAATGTAACTGTGTTGGCATTTTCGAATGTAATCATGTGTAATTCGAATATTTTGTTGCTTTAATGAAAGATGCTATTGGTAGAGCTACCCTTTATCCAATTGTCCTTTTTACATTTACAAGACTAACCTAATTCTTTCATTGTTTTATTCATTCATCTTCATGATTGCATATTCATTTTCATTGCATCAAGCATATGCATGAACATATCATAAAAGCCTAATGTGGTAAAGATTTAAAGTAAAGGTGCTTCAAAACATGAAACCTATAGTTCATCATTTATATAACACTTGTAATCATAAACAATGATGAAAAATGATCACCAAGCCCACAATGAAAGTTTTGAATTCATGTATAGAGAGTCTTAACAATCACTCTATAGGAATGAGGAACTTTAAGCTCAAATTGCTAAACTAACCAAGCTATTATCCGAGGTATAGAAAGAAGCAAACAAGCACAGTTAATGCGAGAAAAGAATTAGCCAATTTTGAAAGCAATTTGAATGTTGGTACTAAAGCCACCAATGCTCAGGAAGAGGCACTGCATGACCAACATCTTTGGACAACACATCCTATCAACTCATCCATTCATTTACATCAATCTTGCAATAACATCCCATTTGATTCAAGGATTTTAAGGTGCAGGCTCTTTATCGGCAAGGCCTATAGTCCCAGACCTCGATGAGCAAATAAAGCAAGAGAAAGCAAAAAGGCCTTTAGAAAATGATAAAGATTTAACAAGTATCAGTCATTGGAGAAACACCTTCGAGCTGTTAAAGGAAGTGATAAATTTAGGATTAAGGACGCAAAGTCATTAGGGATTGTTTCTAATCTTGTCATCCCATCTAAATTCAAAATGCCAAATTTGGAAAAGTATAATGGAACTATCGACCCAACTGCCCATCTTCTCATGTACTGTCAAAGAATGGTCAGGTATGAGGAGAATGAAAAACTATTAATTCATTACTTTCAAGATAGTTTGTCTGGGTATCTATCTGATAGTACATAAGGCTTAACCCTGCTAAAAGACATAGGTAAATCTAGTTTGTGCTTTCCTTAAACAATATAAGCATATGTCTGATTAGGCCCCAGATCATTTTTCCCTCATGAACATGGACAAGAACACCTCTTAGAGCTTTAGGTAGTATACTCAAAGGTGGAGAGAGGAGGCAGCTCAAGTTCATCCCTTTTTGATTTTAAAAAATAATGGTCATGTTTGTCAACACCCTACGAGCTCCTTACTACAAAAGGCTAGTGGAAAATGAAAAAAACATTTTATCGATATGGTTATATTAGGTGAAATGATTAAGAACGCCATCAAATGTGGTAGGATATCCATTGGAGAATCATCTGGGTTAGTCAAGAAGCTAATGAATAAGGGTAAAAAGAAGGAGGTGAATGACATTAACAAAAGTCAAGCCAGATTCAATCGAAATCTACATCAAACATAGGCTATGTACCTCTCAAACATGTTGAATCTGAGTTTTACCCCTTATTCATTAGCACCATAACCAGTTCATGCTATTTGGTTCGCTCTAAAAATGAGCTTTGCACTGAATCCTGTTCAAAATGCAGCCCAAAGGGCACTACCTCACAATATGAATAATGCAAGAGCTCCAAAAAATCAACAAGCACTCTTACTCCTATAAAGAAATTTACTCTTGTTTATTGGCAGGTCAACTAGTGGCCCTAGTATTCACAAACCCAAGATCACCACAATACCCTAAATGGTACAATGAGAATGCCTATTGTGAGTACCACGCTGGAGTATAAGGTCATTTTCTTTAGAATTACACCTCATTTGAGAAAGATACAAAGTCTGTTAGAAAAAAGAGTGATTAAGGTCGAACAAGGGCCTGGACCAAATGTTGGAGCCAATCTATTCCCTAATCGTGCCAAACCGATAATGGATGCAATAATTAATGGAAAAGGTTGTTGGACCAAAAAAACATTAGAGAAGTCAAAACCTTGATGAGCAAGGTTTGGCAAGCTTTTGTGAAAGCGAGAATAGTATCAGATGTTAAAAATCAAAGTACAAATGCCACTAAAACATCCTGCTACTACTGTAGTCAAGGGCATAATTTACAATACTATCCATCATTCTTAAAAATGGTCCAAGGGATGATAGATCAATCCAAGATTGAGTTTTATGAGGAGTGGGAATAGTATACTTTGAGATGGACGGAAGAGGCTACCCAAATTCATCATTTATTAACAGAAAAAGAGATGATTGCCAGATTCATTAGCACATTACAAGCCCTATATTACGAAAAGGTAGTAAAAAGCTTCCCACAGAGCTTCGCGGACATAGTTGTGCTTTGTGGGATAACCAATAAGGGCATGAAAAATAAATCAGGTAGAAAAAATATCTGCAAAGACAAAGAGAAAAGAAAAATGAAGGTTAGTCAACAACTGAAATTTGGCAGTGAAGCCAGATCATCTCTAACTTATGTTGAGAGAGATTTAAGTAGAATGGTTATTAAAGATAACTGCAAGGTTGTAGAAAATGTAAAAGAAGTCAGAACGCTAATGAATATGGTTTGGCAAATCTTGGTGCAAGCTAAATTGCTTAATACAATCGAAAAAATAAAGGAAAAAATTGATAACTTTTATAATTTCCATACTATTTATGACCATACTCTTTAAACATGTAAAGAGTTTCGTGCGATGGTTCAAAGGGTGATGAATATAGGTACCATCGAATTCTACAATGAAAAGTGAACCTAGCATATCGAGTTCGTAAATGCAACACCGTTTGTCAATGTTGTGGAAAAGAAAGGAGTAATCCTCCTTACGAGGTTGGGAGGCCATGATCTTGTTCGATAATTGACCAAAAGTCAGACATCCCCCTTTTCAGCTAGCGCTGAAGATGATCATTCAACTCCTATCTTATTTCCCATATAAAGATGATAAGGTAGTCCGTGGAACTATAAAAACAAAACTTTAATCATTGAAGAATCCAATTAGCAAGCTTCACACATTAACCTTTCAAGGGTTAGCCATCTAACTAGGAGTTGCAAATGGTATGCCCTAACAGCATTAAGAACTGAAACTCAGCAAGAAAATGCCAATCCTATCCCTCAAGCACTAAAGTGTGCAACCAATGCTTAGATCCAGTAGCTGTCAAGGATCCACTGAGTGAGAAAGAAGCTACATAATTCCTTAAGTTCATCAAGCATAGTGAATACATCATCATCGATCAGTTGAACAAACAACCTGCTAAGATATCTGTGTTGTTACTGCTGTTGAGCTCTGAAGCTCACAGTAATGCTCTTTTTAAGGTTTTGAATAAGGTTTATGTCCCTCCCGATATCTTTATAGGTCAGTTGGATTGCCTAGTGAGCAACATCATTGCCGACAATTGCATAGCTTTTAGCAATGATGAAATCTCACACGAAGAAAGAGGAAACTACAAAGCACTTCACATCACCATATACTATAAAGGCTCCACGTTACCTAAGGTGCTCATTGATAATGGGTCAGCTCTAAATGTAATGCCCATGTCATGCTTAAGCAAGCTCCCCATTAACGTATCTCATATCCAGAACAGTTGCATAGTGGTATGCGCATTCGATGGAACATGCAAAAATGTTGTGGAAAACATTACCATTCCACTCTAAATAGGCCCATGCACTTATAAGGTTAACTTCCATGTGATAGATATTGTTATATCATACAACTGCATGTTAGGAAGGCCTTGGATTCACTCTGCGAGGGTGGTACCATCATCTTTGCACCAAAAGTTAAAGTTTATCATTGAGAACAAAGTTGTCAGTATCTGAGGAGAAGAAGATATCATTGATGTTATCTCAACTGATGCCCCATATGTCAAACCTGATGAAGATATCCCAAAATCCTCTTTCCAATCTTTTGAGCTTGTCAATGCTACTTATGTCAAGAAGGGTTGCTAATGGTTAAGCCTTGGCTATCGAAGAGCACTCAAATAGGTTTGAAGTTGATTGTTAGCAAGTGTGCCTAGGTTGAAAAAAAACTTGGAAAACACCTTTAAAAGATTGCCAAAGCCTTAGAAGTAGTTAACTAGATTAACAAAAAAGGGTTAGGATTCAAACCCAGCACACAGCAGAAAAGAAAACAAGCTCAGAAGAACCATGAAAAAAGGATGGCTCATCTGTTAGGACAAGACGTGAGGTATGAAACAATAGTATTTCCATCATTTTGAGAAATTTTTCACTCATGAGGACAAATGAATACTGGCTCCGCTAATGCTATGCTTATGCTAAACAAGGCATTTGGGATTTCTCCATCAATGCAATTGATTAGCCAAAGATGTCAGCAACAAGCTCAAAGATTGGTCTGTGTCTTCTATGATTTGTTCCAAGTGTTTGGACTAAAATTGAGATTCTTGTATTGTTCAAGCCTATTTCAAAGTAATGCTATGAACTAAACCTACATGCTTCTACCCAAAAGCATTATAGGATCCCTTTTATGGTCATCTTTTATTAGGTATTATCAAATGCAGTTCATCTTTTGCATTCATACTTCTTGCCAACCCTAAGACCATTCTCTACATATTTTTCCACATGTATTGTTCTTTTTCCATATTTTTAGGTAGCCCAATGAAGGTGACATGAATGTTCATATTGAAACTTCGAAAATCAATTTTAAACAACTAATCTATGCTGGTGAGGTCCAGTCTAAAGAGAACTCTAAAAAAAACCCCATAATTGCAGACATTCTGAGACTAATTGAATAGGAAGAATAACAAATATTACCTCATGAGGAATCCACCGAAACCATAAACCTTAGAGTAGAAAAAGACCTAAAAGAATTTAAAATTGAAACCTCTATAAAATCATCAACTCAAGCCAAACTAATAAGTCTCCTTAAAAAATATTGGGATATGTTTGCCTAGTCCTACCAAGCATGCTCGGATTAGAACTTATATTGTGGTATATAAACTTTATCTCAAACCTGAGTGTAAGCCCATATAACAAAAGCTGAGAAGGATAACGCCTGAAATGCTTTTGAAAATAAAAAAGAAGTGAAGTAACAATTTTAGGTAGGTTTTCTCAAGGTGGCCAAATATCCTAAATGGGTAGCCCATATTGTCTAGGTTCTTAAAAAAGATCGTAAAGTGCGGATATGTGCGGACTACAAGGACTTAAATTGAGCCAACCACCAAGATAATTTTTCTCTACCTTACATCGATACCCTAGCAGACAACACTACCAAAAATGCACTATTTTCCTTTATGGATTGGTTTTCGAGCTATAACCAAATCAACATGGCAGCTGAAGATGTGGAAAAGACCACTTTTGTAACCATATGAGGCATTTTCTGCTACAAAGTGATGCCTTTTGGGCTCAAGAATGTCAGGGTAACCTATCAGAGGGCAATAGTGACATTGTTTCATTACCTCATACATAAAGAAATAGAGGTCTACGTGAATGATATGTTTGCCAAATCGCTAAAGGAGAGTAAATATGTTGCCAACCTACGAAAACTCTTCAAATGGCTGCACAAATATCAACTTAAGTTGAATCATACTAAATGCACATTTAGCATCACATTGATAAACTATTAAGCTTTATTGTGAGCAAGAAAGGAAGAAAAGTTGACCCCAACAAGGTTAAGGCCGAACAAAATTTGCCACCACCTCAAACTCAAAAAAATGAAAAGTTTCAAGGGAAGGTTAAACTACATAGCCTGATTCATATCTTAGTTGATAGACAAATATGATCCAATCTTTTGGTTGCTTTGAAAGCAAAATCTTGGAGAATGGAATGAAGAATGCCAAAAGGCTTTCAACAAGGTCAAACATTACCTTTTGAACCCTCTGATACTTATGCCACCAATGTCCGGTTGGCTGTTAATCCTGTATCTATCAGTTTTTAACAAGTTGATAGGTTGTGTATTGGGTCAACACGATGAGTCAGGCAAGAAGGAATAGGCTATTTACTACTTAAGCAAGACGTTCATAGAATATGGAAATAATTAGTCATTTATAGAGAAGCTATGTTATACTTGTGCCACTCTACATGGCTAATTGCTAAACTCGATCCCATCAAGTATTTATGCGAAGCTCCTACCCTGTCAGAGAGGTTAGCCATGTAGCAAGTCCTACTTTTTGAGTATGAAATTACGTACATAAATCAAAAAGCCATCAACTGTAGCATAATAGCTTATTCTCGACAAGCCGGGCAATAGATGACTATCAACCATTAGACTTTGATTTTCTTGATAAAGATTTGATATACATATCTTAGTCAAAGAACACTATTAAGTGCAGCTCATCTTAGAAAATGTGCTTTGATGGGCCTTTAAATGCATTAGGGCATGGAATTAGGGTAATTCTTATCTCACCTAATGGAATCCACTACTTGTTCACTGCAAGGTTGAACTTCAATTGTACCAATAATATAGCTGAATATGAGGCCTGCATCATAGGACTCTAAGCAGTTATTGCACAAGGCATTCGAATGTTACAAGTATTTGGAGATTTAGCCTTTGTTATTTATTGATAGAATGAAGAATGGCAAAAGCGCGATGCTAAATTGATCAACTATTGTAATCTGATCTCAAAACTTAAAGAAGATTTTGATGATATTAGCTTTCAGCATCTACCTTAAGAAGAGAATCAAATTGTTGATGAATTGGCTACCTTATCATCTACATTCAAAGTTAATCAAGAATTGGACGTTGCTCTTATTCAGATGAATATCTATAGCCCTAGCACACTGCTAGAATATTGAAGAAAAGAAGGATGGCTTGCCATGGTATCATGATATTCTTTAATACATCAAGGATCAATGATACCATGCCACTGAATTGCTAAGAAAACCATCTGATGATTAGCTGCAAGCTTTATTTTGGATGGTAGGATTTTATACAAGAAAGAATAAGATCAGGTGCTACTCTGATGCATGGATACTTGCAAAATTAAAAGAATACTTGAAGAAGTTCACAAAGGAATTTGTGATATTCAAGCTAAGGGACACTAAATGGCAAAACAAGTCATGCGATCAAGCTACTATTGGTTGACTCTTGAAAAGGATTGCATTAACTATGCTAAAAAATGCCACAAATGCCAAATCTATGCTGAAAAAATCCATGTCCCACCAATACGTCTGCTTGTTATGATAGCTCCATGGCCTTTTTCTATATAGGGCATGGACATGATCGGACCAGTTACCTCTAAAGCTTCTAATAGGCATCGCTTTATTTTGGTCGCTATCGATTTTTTCACCAAGTGGGTAAAGGCAGCTTCAAATGCCAATGGCACTAGATCTATTGTATGCAAATTTGTGAAATAGGACATTATTTGTAGATATGGTTTTTCCAAGCAAATCATCACAGATAATGCATGTAATATGAAAAACAAGATGATGCAAGCAATTTGCTCTTACTTCAAGATTCAACATCAAAACTTCATCCCATACCATCTAAAAATGAATAGGGCAATTGAAATAGCCAACAAGAATATCAATAAGATAGTTGAAAAGATGATTAAAACGTACAAAGATTGGCATGAAATGTTATTTTTTGCTTTACATGCTTATCGCATGGCAGTACAAACTTCCATTCTCCTTGATTTATGGCATGAAAGTGGTCTTACCTATCTAGGTTGAAATTCTACCTATCTAGGTTGAAATTCTTTCACTTAGAGTTTTAATGGAATCATAACTTGAAGAGACTGAATAGGTTAAAAACTGATATGAGTGGCTTAATCTCATCAAAGAAAAATCAAAGCTTTTTGTCGTAGGCAGATGTATCAAAAGTGCATGATGACAGCCCATACCAAAAAAGTCCATCCTCATTCATTCCGAGCAAGAGACTTGTTGCTCAAACAAATTCTCCCAATCCATAAAGATGCTAGGGGAAAATGGACCCTAAATTGGAAAGGGCTGTACTTGGTGAAACATGTATTTTTTGGAAGAACCTTAATCTTTATCGAGATAGATGGCAATACCTACCAAACCCTATAAACTTTGATTTTATTAAGAAATAGTATGCCTGAAAGGATTTTAGGATGCAATCTAAAAGGGAATCTGATTTTTCTTTCTCCTTCCACTCTCCAAAACAATAAAAGAAATAGACAAAAAAGAAAAAAAAAGTGAAAGCTTCAGTTGAAAACCCAAGAGGGTGGCTTAAGTGACCAAACCCTTTTACTCAAACCATGTCAAGCCCAAACCATCACCACATAAAACCAATTTTCCTTACATTCACAACCCTGATTGAGATGCCAAATCATAACCTAATCTACGTGTTCTATATTGACCAACCCTATGAAATCTTGTCCATACTTGTACCTGAAAAATGAAAACTACCTAACTCTGAGGCCTTTATCCTTCCATGGGCTAATTTGAAGAATTTTCTTGTAACTCGGCTAACACCATAAGGATTAATTGCTCAAAAGAAATCTCTAAAAGCACTTTGTAGAAGATTTATGTCATCATTATCAAGGGCTAATTGACCAGGAAAACCTCTCTTATCTCTTCTGTATTTCAAAATCTTTCAAAATCTTAAAGGTCTATCATAGCTTGTGCCCTTTTATTTTAATGGAATATAATTACTTGATTTATTGCAAAATTTTTTCACAACCCTATATTTCGTGTTATACCATGTTTATCATTTAATTAATAATTCTTGATAAATGAACAAAACTGATAATAGGATTTCCTAGCATTACTTGGAAAGATAAAACTTTACAGGAATTTTTGTTTCATGTCTAAAGACTAAGAATAAACTATTGGGGCCACAATTAGTTTAGTCTTTAGACCCCACATCCTGAAAATATGCTCAAAATCTTCTTCCAGTAAACTCTATCCTAAAGATAAGGGGCCAAAGTTTTTTTCAACCTGTCATCCTCAACAAGGATTTAGAACAACCCAACTAGACCACTAAAGACACCTTTCAAATCATAATTAGCAAAGTGGAATCCTTTATACTCACCAAATTTAATGCAACAAAAATTCTAATGCATGAGCCATCTAAATTAAAATTCATCCCTCTGCTATTCATGAACCTCTTTTACCTTTAAAAGACAGCATTTACATTCAAAGCCTCTAGAAATCTAAAGCAAGATTGATAAGCCTTAGCATAAAAGGCCATTTCATCAAACTTAAGAAAGAGCAAACAACCGAAGAAGGCCAAAACCAACCAATGAATTAGGCTTTTAAAGTCATTATCCTTGCATCATTTAGATAGGCGCTTGCATCCCCACGCATTACGTAGCAGTTAATATCTTACAGGTTCCAGCTCCCATAGAAAGAAGTCAAATGTGCAGAGAACCTAAGTACAATTTCTCATTTTCAAAAAACCTTGAAAGGCCTTAAATGAGTATCTTTGACCTTATAAAGCTCAATAAAAATTATCCAAGAGAGGTATCTAAGCTCATTTTCTTCTAGTCCTCAAAAAGCAAGATGTCTTTTTTTACTTAGAATAAAGCCTACAAAGCTTGTGGCAAGTATCTACCTTAGTCCATAAAGAGCTCGATGTCATTCCTTACCAACCCCCAAAGCCCAAATAAGTTGGTGGCACTTATTTACATTAGTCCACGAAGAGCTAGACATCTTTTCTTACCTACCCTTAAAGCCCACATAAGCTAATGGCATTTATTAACCTTAGTCTGTGAAGAGCTAGATGCCTTTTCTTACCTACCATAAAGCCCAAACAAGCTGGTGGCACCAATCTACCTTATTCCACAAAGAGCTGGACGCTTATCGAGTCAAAGTTTACATAAGCTGGTGGCACCTATCTACCTCAGTCCATAAAGTGTTGGACATTTATCAAGTCAAAGCCCACACAAACTAGTGGCACCACATTAACCTACATCAATGCCCACATAAGTTGGTGGAATTTGTTTAGGGTTAAACCAAAGAAAAGAACCTAGTAGAAAATCCAAACCTTATGAAACTCATCAAAATATTTTTTGCATGTATATTCAAATTATCTTGATGTAATACTAAATAGCTTTTTACTTCTCTGTAGGCACACAGAACAATCATTCTACTTGAACAAAATGGTTTTAATTTGTCTTTACCCTATTCCTAATATTTAGAATGGCCTAAGAAGGGTAGCTATAGAGACCTTATTTTGTCTGGGCTGACTTTTGGCATCCCAGGACTCAATTGGAATGTGATAAAATTAAAAGATAAAAAATAAAAATTGAGGTCAATGACAGGGAACCGTGTTACTTGGCATTATTAAACAACATGGCACCAGGTGAAGAAAATTTTTTAGGAATGTCTAAAATGCCTGTAGGTCATATTAAAAAAAATGTGAAATGAAATAGCAAAGGCTAATTTTTGAGGTGTAATTAGAATCATTCAGATGAGTACATGATCAATTTCCCATTATTTATGACCAAGTTAAGTTAAATCAAGAAGCCAAAAGTACGTGCAAGTTATATTGGTGCATGAGGATTGATACGAGGTTTTTACATCACCAAACACTTGAATTTTGATATATAGTATCAATACAGGAGGGTACCTATGGTAGGGTATCGATACTTGGCAAGTTTGATCGATAAAGACCTTCGTAGTAGCTAAAGTTATAATTTTTGGCAAACTGTATGAATACACAAGCATGACTATCAATACAAATCCATAAAGTATCGATACAAGCCTTTAAGTCTTGAGACTAGAAATAATTTTTGCTCTTAGTAACGATACACACCTCATTGTATCTATAATCATGGGAAAAATTGTCTTGTGTATTGATAAAACATGTTTTGTATCGATATACCAAGGCATTTTTGCCTAGTTGGACCATTTTTTAGCCTTCAAAAATCTAATTCAAACATGTTTTTTATACCAAGAAATCATAAATCATCACAAACTTAGACTTTGGGCCCATTATTAGATTTAAACAAATTTTTAGAGCCTAAACAGCCAATGACAAAGGTCATTTTCGTGAGATATATAGTTGGAAGAGGGCATGTTTGGCATATCTTTAGCTTAGAGGTTGTTGCAGCCATTCTGTCTTCTTTGTTAACGTGGTAGAATCAATGGAAAAAAGACCAATTTTGTCCTCTAATGCAGGAGGGAAAGATAAAAAAATGCCTTTGCTTTGTCTCCTAAAAGCATTGGTTGAGCATTAAAGAAAAAAAACTTTCAACCATTCCCAAAAAGAAGCTCTCTAATAATCTTAAAAAAGGCTCCATCCATTCCCAAAAATCCTTCATAAATCTCCAACCCTAAAACTCTCCCAAAAAGTGTTATTCCATTGCCTTTCACCTTCAACATTCTTTTATTCTCGTAGCTCACCTAAACTGCCACCATAAAACCTCAAGAATCAACCTTTCACACACTTTCCCCCTTAAAACACCTCACCATTAACCTTATTACCAGAAAGCTTCTTTTTTTCATCATTTCTTACTAGATAATAATAAAAAAAGGGAAGTAACTGAGCTAAAAGTCACTGATTTAGGAAGGAAGAAAAGTTTAAGCTTTTTAGTATATTTTCTACCTCATTCCATACATTTTCTTTTTTTATCATCTGCATCATTTTAGTGAGCCTTTTATGCTACCATGACCATCTTAGGACTCTCATGCATTATTTTTGCCTTGGTTGTCATAGTCTTAGGATCTTGATGTTCTTGTGATGCCTTGATGTTGCTTGGTAGGCAAAACTTCTACTCTTCCATTCTAAAATTAGAACAGTCCCTTATTCATGCATTCTCTGATATATTTCATCTATTTTCACATGCTTAACACATGCTTAATGTTAATCGTAACATGTCTTTTGTATATTTATGCATTTTCTTATGTTTTAAAGAGTCTCATGATATAAACATGCTATCTTGACAACTCTAGCATGCATTACTTTGTTTAAATACGTTTATATCATTTCCATACACCTTATTTATCATCTTCTTACACTATTTCCACGTCAAAATGTCACTTTTATATGTTTGCATGTTTAGTCTAGATGATCTAGTATCATAAGTCTAAGGACTAATATACATTACTAGCATACAAGAACATCTTTCACAAACACTTAAGTGATTTATACCAAATGGAGTTCTTATTCAGGGCATGTTCAATGAACTTGCTTTCATAAAACAAGCATTCATATGCTATCCTTAAGTATTTCTTATATTTTAACTTCTATAAGATCAAAGAGATACTTGCATCTAATGCATGGAGGCTTAGCATGCGCTAGTCTTTGTATAGTGCCAATGTCCTATCTTGATAATACAATGTCTATGAACCTTTTTAGAAACACGGCTTTGATGCAGAAGGATCTCATCATTACAACTCTTTACTATCTTTGCAAGGCCATTATGTTTCAACAGTTAGTGTTTGTATAAGTGTCAATCGTGCCAGTAACATAAAGGAAAACCTTACCTTACTATAACTTATTAATATGAATGTTGTTATTTGGCCATATATCCCATGTCCCAATCCAATTAGTTTAAGGGCATACACTAGCATCTCTAATTTGCACCTAAAGTAATCATGTTGCTCTGTGTGGAGTATACATCTAATTCATTAGTGATAATATTTATTATCAAGTCATCCAATCATTTGGACCCTAATGAAACTATGATTTCAATCTTATGGCTCAGTTATCTCAAATAACAGTCAGAATCATCTTATTAGCCTCATGGCTAAAGGCCTAAAACGAATCTTTTGGAAACCTTTTGATAAAATAATTTATTTGATGCTTTTAGGATGTAAATATGTAATTTCTCTAGTTGAAATTCTTTTTAATATTACATCCAAGCATGTGTAACTTTTGTTTGTCATAATGCTACCCCCAAATCTTAAAGTGTAAAACTTTTTACAGGAAATTCAATCTTTAACTCGACTTGAATTTAAGTTAATTGGGCATAATTTTGATTTGATAGGCCAAGATGTAGAACAATTCTACTAAGATTTGTTAAATAAAAGAAATCATAATAGCATGGCATCCCTATGCTTGCAATAAAAGATATATGTTTATCCTAAGATCAGTCCATAAAGTTGAAAATAAAATATCCGTGTTTTAATAATTAATCACAAAATGAAAGTTTTCAATAACTTCCATGCATAAGGGCACAAGCTTAATCCATATCATCTAGATTGCCCTCCTATCATTGATCCATCATCACTTTATCCTTACAATTATCATTATCAACGGTCCTTACAATATGTCAAACATACTTAATAGCATTAATCAGGTCTCATATACCAAAGGAAAGCAAATGAATTTTTTGAATTTATAACTGAGATCAAAATTTCATTCAATTTTTTAACCTTAACCAACTTAAGGAAGTCTTTACATTTTCTCTTCCAATGACCAAGCTTTTCATAATGTGACAAGTTCACTTATCAGTTCTTTTATTAGCTTTCACTCTGTAAGTCGACTTTAATGTCTTCGAGCTAGAAGATCTGTCCTCAATTTTTTCTTTTTCTTTTTCTTAGATTTTTTAGAAGTAGAAATAAGTAACCAAATGGATAGCCTTTTCATTTGTGAGAGACTTCTTTAATGTAGTCAAATGTTCAACAATCCTAGAAGGGATGTCTCTAGGTGATTCATGTTAAAGTTCAACATAAACTATGAAAAATTTAAAGGCAAAAAGAAAAAAATTAGATCACTGGCTAACTCATTTTCCATCAACCAACCCAATTATTCCAAACGAGTGATTTAGCCAATCATCTTAAGCATATGAGTCCTAATAAGATTTTCTTCAAACCACTTTGTTTGGATCAATTCCTTTGAGATGTCAAATCTTTTAGTGCCCCTTTCTTTATCGAACAATTCTTTAAGGCTCAAAATGATGTCTCCAGCATCCATAACCTTGTATTGCTTTTCGAAATCAGGTGCCATGCTAGCCATCATCACATATATGAACTGCATAAGATCATCTTTATGAGCTCTTAAGCATCCCGTTATTCTTGAAAAGCATTAGGTTCAAGCTCATTGAGTATAGGGTCATTAAGGACACAAGCCTTGTGTTCTTATCTTAAATTGATTTTAACATTATGAAGCCAGTCAATGAAATTCAGCCTAGACAACTTGTTAACATCCAATAAGCTACGTAGTGACAAATTAAAGTCATACTTCTCGTTTCTATCCTATATGAATCCAGGATATATTTAATGTCAATAATAAACATAAGTAATCATTCAGCCAGGTTTTAATTATAGAATGTTTATTTTTCATTATTTTTAGGTGACTATAGCCCTCAACTATATTTTAAAAAGTTCAACATTTTAATCTTCTTAATAAGCTAAGCTTAAGAAGCCATAAAAGAACTAATTAGATCGGTAACTTACTTTACTGATTGTATCTTTATGCAACTCCTAGATCAATTAGGTGGTAACCGTTTACCTAAATGTATCATATACATTTCACCTAACCATCACCTCTAAAGCCATGTAGTCAAGTTATACGCATCCAGACACTGTAGCCTTGGTTGAATAGGACCCATTAATTATAAGTCAAGCAGCTCAAGCAGACGGACCTTGGGTTAGCCCAACAAATCCTTGTAGTTAGAACTCGGGTACCTTGTTATAATCTAATGGAAGGCATCTTATCATGCTTAGGCATGGATTCAATATTTTGCAAGGGATTTCCAATTTAATTATTAAGTCTCACTGATTTGATTTTAATCTTGATTGCATTGCCTTGGCATTTATTTCAAATGCACACATACCACATATATATATAAATATATATCAACTTAAAATAAATCTAATCATGCAATCCTACATGGATGATTATGGACTTTTAATTATGTCTAGTTTCCCGGGTGGAATATGTCCAAAATATTTTCCATGGTGTAAAAAATAAATCAATCAATTAACTTAATGGTTTCTTCAATTAAAAGAACTAATTTAAAAATTCAATTGGTTTAAGTATAAAAATTAATATACAAGAAAAATTCTTAATTAAAGATTCTTTGTGTCAAAAATAATGATTAAATTGAAAATTCTATGGGTACAAGGCTTGTTAAAATAATCTTGCATATATCAAAAGGTTTAATTAAAATCCGCATGTGAAAAATCTAATTAACAAATCCACACGCAAAAATCCTAATTAACAAAAATTTCATATGTCACAAAAATTTAATTAAAAATTCTGCATGTGAAAAGATTCTAATTAGAAAAACTTTGTATAAAGGGTTGGATTAAAATTCCAAGGGTAAAAATGAAATTTAATTAAAGGTTCTAAACATTAAAAAAAAAAACCTAAGTATAGGACTAAAAATTTTTAACTTTTTCTTTAAATTTTGAATTTTCCACCTAAATTAATTTTTTAAAAACTTTGGAATGCATCTTATGATTTAAACTTAGGTTAGGACCAATTAGAATGGTCTAGGATATGAGCAGGCATTAAAATCTGATAAATTAAGGTAAAAATTGTCCAGTTGATCGAGGAAGGATAGATCCCTAGGATCAATCCTTCTCCTCGTAATTTTTTCAATTTGTAAGCTGAGGGATCGATTCTTTACTTATCTCAAAACCATATATTAACACTACCAAGGTAAGGATCTATCCTAAGATCAGTCCCATATCATTTCTTTTAGGGGATCGATCCCTTAAAGTTGACTTGTCCTAATTAGAGTATTTTGCCCCTCCTTTTTTTTTATTGTTGGAAGGCAAAGGATTAATCTTTGCATAAAGAGAATAGATCCCTTTAGGTTAATTGCCTGGTCTTTGACTTTGGGGACTCCTAGAATATTTGACAGATGGATCAAACAAATTTAGGTGTCTACACTAACCAATCATCATTATGTCAGAAAAGGTACTCTATCTTACAAGAATTGTGCACCAAAAATCTATTTTTCTTTTTCTGTGAATTTCAAGTTGAAAAGTGACTCATACAACATCAAACACTCTTATTGAAAAAGAGTTTTCACATAAGCAGGCTTGTTTGTGACTTTATTCACCCAACTTTCCCAACCTTAAAAATGTCATGAATGGAAGTCGAGCTTAGTTGTAAAAGCAAAAATTCTTCATGTTCAAATATGAATTTTAGAGCAAAGTTAGATAGGATATATTTTCTTTAACTCAATCGTACTCTTGAACTGACACTTTTCTACTAATAGAAGGAGTTGGATAAGCTGCGATTTCATTTTTCTGCACTTGCTTCCTATTGTAATATATTGAATATGAATCTTAACATGTAAAAGCAAACAACACTCCAAATCATCGTAGTGCCACAGCCATTAAAATGAATTGCTCATTCGAGATTCCCATACCGAAATACAAGATGGCTGGGTTAAGGATTTGCCACCAGTCTTTCTGGACTAGGTTCGATTAGGCACCTATTAAATCCATTCACCAAAGAGTCACAAAACTCTAAAGGAATAGTTTTCAACCTATGCATCTAGAGATCTATAAAATTGGGCTCGAGAATCGATTACACCATAAGTAAAGATCAATCCTTTTCGTGATTCCTAAAATTTAATACCAACAGATCATTTCAGTTAATCAAATATTAAACTATAATCCCCCTTTTATTCATGAAAAAAAAGTTAAAAAAAGAAGACATTTATCTTGTGACTCGTATCAGACACCCATGAAAGCAACTAATTTTTATTCTAGGATTGACTCATTTACAGCTTGATTCAAAGCAAAATGTTTTACAAAAATTGAAATTTTCAAAAAAGCTACAAATCAAGTATCAAATAACATTATTTACGAAATTAGACTCCATTTTAAAAGAAATTAAAAAATGGGACACATGGACTAAATTGAAGAAAAATACAAGTTCAAATGTAATGCTAAAAAATAAATTTTTTATTTAATTTTTATTAACTTGAGAGCCTTTATCCAAGCCACTAGGAGCCTTCTATTGGACACTCCTGCACCTATTAACCCCCAAAATAACATTTTCAGAATCAATTACAAGGCATCTGAATGCCTCAAAATAGTGGACACCTAATCCCCAAGAAACTGGAAAAAAGTTTATAGTTTTGACTTTTCAAGCTCTTTGAATTTATTTTGGACTATTCCAAACACATACAGTCACAAACTAAAATTCTCATGGATGCTAACTTAGTATGCTTCAATCCAAAAATACTTAAAAATGCCAAAAATCATTTAGGGCATTAAATGAATTTTTTATTTCAACATTATTGCCTCATGTAGCACGTCCAAACAATATCCTTCTAGATTTTCTTCTCAATTTGTTTGAAGTACACACTGGACAAGCTGTACATGGTTAGAAAACTTTTTTACTCTATTTTTATTTAAAAATATGAGAAAAATCTAAAATATGATTACCCCATTGAAAATAGTTCTTATTACAATTCAGGTGTTAAAATTGAGCTATCCAAACACTCATGTTGCAGAATTTTTTCTAAGCATGTTCGACCATGAAATCAGATGTTTCAAAAGCCTATTACAATGCCCATTCAATAAGGGTTACAAGAGAAATACTAAAAAAGTTAATACCATTAGCAACATGGACAAAAGATTTCTTTTTACAAAACCACTGTATTGGAAAACTCTAGTGACTTAATAACAACGTGCAATCAGGAACACTTATTTTTAATTTTTCTAACCAATTTTTGGATGTTCAAACATCCAATAGTGAGGCTAAATACATTCTATATACATCAAAGCATAGAAAACAATAAAAATATTTATGCCACTTGATATAGAATGCTAGAGGCCACCATTAGCAGAGAGCTTCAAAGTCATATGACTGACTTACTTTTATTACTACCATATTCATTTATTCTTATCAAGTGAAAAGCACACCAGTAACCTACCAAATTATTCTAAACAACACATTAGACATATTTTAGTTATTCCTAATGGCTTCTGTCACCACATACCCGCCTTTAAAACTTCAGATGATCTAAAGGCATGGCATGCTCGACCTAAAATAAATGATGATTGGTTGTGCTTAAGCCTTTGAATCATCCCATGATCAGGATTTGGATTAGGCACAATAATGTGAAAGAGAGGAAGACCGTCGAGCATATTGCTCATCCAATCGAGTCTTGGATGGCCACCACAAAGTGGCCATAAACTTAGAGTCGCTACCGATCATTTTAGGCTAGGCAGGATTGAATGCCTATTGAAAACAATATTTCAAGGTATGAAATTTGAAACATCGATTTCAAGGTCTACAAAGTCCAAAGATTTATTAGTTGGGTTTGAGAGTTGGTTACGCATGGAGAAGGATTAGCATCACTACGACACCCAAAATCAGTACTGGCTAACTATGTTTTATTTTGGTCTCGGTTACATCGATTCCATTTAGTTCTTATTTATATATAATTCCCTTCAATGCATCAAGTTTTGTAAATTACATTCAAGTTTTTTTTATAAAGAAAATTAGCTCACCTATGCACCTCGAAAATGTGAGGAACATAGGACATATTTGTGAAAACAATGTCCGAAATGGATTTAAAAAATTTGGATGTTCCATATTAGGCACTAGAGAGATAAGAACATGGAAGATCTCCTTATAAACTTTATTGAAAAACAAATTTTAACATTGAATACATGATAATAACCATAAAAAGGAACGTGATAATAAGACTAAATAAGAAAAATATAATAATATCATAAACAAGCAATCACAAATAAAGAATGTAAAAAGGAGGGATGATTGAATGTATGATAATTGAAATGCATCTCATAATTGTCTTCGATTATTGAAGAATAACTAGGATGATAATTTTTGAGACTAGTCTAGATTCAGTGGTGATTTAAGTGTCAATATGATTTTAATCAAAGCAGTGTAAGACATCCAAAAGAAAGAAAATTTTAGGTTTTTTTAGGTAAAGCGAGGTTGGTGTATCCCCTTAGAGAGGTAGGGTTGGAGCACATTAAAGATAAAGTAAGGAAAATATTTAGGAATAAAGAGAAAAATTGAGATTTTAATTGAAAACAGGGTTGGAATATCCCCTCAGAGTAGTAGGGTTAGAGTATTGCCAAAATTAAAAAATTTTGATAGCTTCAGGTAATGCTTAATAATCTTGATGATGGATCCAAAAAGAAAATTTATGTTTTGAGTTAAAAATGGGGTTGGAGTATCCCTCGATGCAATGGACTTAACTTATCTCTACTAGCAAAAATTTTAATACAAGGAAAGAGATACCTAATATAAAGTCATTTTATATTTTGTAGCTTTTTTGTATTTTAGCCTCAATCCGAGTCTAAAGGGCTTATGTTATGGGGGGAAACAAATTAGGTTCATTTTGAGACATTTGAATCCTTCAATAAAAGGAAATATAGAAATTAAGTTAAAAAAAATTAGGGATGGCATCATGCCATCCCCTTTCTTGAGTTTATTTCGAGTACATCTGAAGGCTTCAGGTGGTAAATGAGGTACTGTTGGAAAGGTAACTTGATAAGGGTTTAATGTAAAAATATTTCAAAAATCCTAGAAAATTACTTTCTAGTGAAATTAATTTTGAAGTTAGGTCTGTCTCGACAATAGCAACTTGTACAACTAAAAGGTCATGATGGATTTTGAAAAACTTGTTTTGGACTTATCCGGAATCATTAGATCATGGATAATTCATTTTCAAAAAAAAATTTTGTGAAATTTTTAAGAAAAATATTTAAAAATTTCATAAAAGTCATGTGATGGGCTAAAATGGCTCAAACAAGATCTTGCACATTAGGTCTAAGGGCTCCAGACAGAAAAAGTTCAAAAAATTATAATTCTCTCATCTGAGACGATCCGAGGACAAACAAAACACGTTAGAAAGGTAATTTGATGCCTTTTACAGGAATAATATTATAAAAATCAGAGAAAATATTTTGTAGTTCAAAAATGATTTTTAGGACTTGGACTTTTGTGCTGCTAGGATGAAAACATGGGATTATTTGATTTTTTGGGTTTATTAAGGGGCCGAACTCAAATTATGGATGTTTAAATATCCATAACACAAGGGGAAAAATGAAGTAGGCATCACGAGTTCATTCCACAATCTTGGAGTAGTTTGAAACGATGAAAAAACTTGTTGATACATGCGATGAAGATGTTAGACTCAAGATCAAGGCTTAGTATTTCCCAACTAAAAAGAGGGTTTTTTGCTTGAAAAATAGCATCTTTAAACTTGTTTCATCACGAGTCCAATGCTAAAATATTTATTTTATCCCCAAGATAGGAATACCAATTTCATGAAAACTTTAAATACATGATATTATTCATCTATTGGAGGTAGCACAAACTTAACGTGGGATTTTTTTTGAAAATTGAGTATTTAGGAAACAAGTAAACATTTTAACAGAGATGTCATAAACAAAATACAGCATATACAATGATAAACATGGATAAACATGCAAACATACAAAGATAACATTTTGACATGAAAATGGGTGACAAATATGCAAGAAGATGACCAATAAGGTGCATGGATATGATATGAGCATGTTTAAACAAAGGAATAGAAGTTATCAAAATAGCATTTTTATTTCATGAAACTCTTTAAAACATAAAAAAAATATGAACATACATAAGACATGTTAAAGTAACCATTTAAACATGAGATAGATATGTGAATATGGAAGGAACATGGCAAAAAATGCATGAACAGAGGCTGTGTAATGATAAAGTGAAGTATGGCGAGTTTATATATCCAAACAATATTAGAGTGTCACAAAGGTCATCACGATCCTAAGACTACCACAACCAAGACAACAATAATGGATTAGGGTTTTCAATTTAAGCTATTTTTTTTCTTTTTTCTATTTTTTTATTTTTTATTTTGTTTTTATTTTTGGAAAGTGTTAGGTGAAGGACTAATAGGATGCCTTTTCAAGTTTTCACCCTAAAGTCCTTTCAGGTATAGAATTCCTTAATAAAATCAGAATTTATAAGGTTAGGTAGGCTGCTGCCATCCATTTCAATTAAGATTAGGGCTCCTTCAGAGAATACACATTTCACCACTTTTGGCCATTCTCAATTTGGAGTCTATTTTTTGTGAGCATCTTTATGGATCAAGAGAATTTGTTTGAGTACCAAGTCACCTTGTTAGAACTGGAGAGGATAGACCTTTTTGTTATAAGCCCTCATCATCTATTTTTGACAATTGCACGCGCCAAATGGCTTTAATTCTTTTCTTTTCAATGCGATTGAGTTTCCCGTATCGGTTCTTGACCCATTCAGTTTTTTCAAGTTAGGATTCCATCAAGACTCTAATTGAAAGGATTTCAACCTTAATTGGCAAACAGCCTCCATGCCATAGACCAAAAAGAATGCGTAGTACTCATGGAAGTTCATATTGCTGTGCTATAGGCATGAAATGCAAAAGGCAACTTTTCATGCTAATCTTTGTATGTCTTAGCTATCTTTTCACCTATCTTCTTGATATTCTTATTGGCTGCTTCAACTAGCCCATTCATTTTCAGATGGTATAAGATAGAGTTTCGATGCTGAATCTTGAACTAATAGTAGACTGCTTGCATCATTTTGTTTTTTAGATTACATACATTATTTATGATGATCTATTCAAGAAGACCATACCTACAAATGATGTCCCATTTTACAAAACTGCACATGACAAATCTGGTGACATTGGCATAAGAAGCAGCCTCTACCCACTTGGTGAAATAATCTATTGTGACTAAAATGAAGCGCTGCCCATTAGAAGCCTTAGGGTTAATTAGTCCAATCATGTCCAGCCCCATATAGAAAAAGGCTATTGAGCTATCATAACATGTAGAGGTGTTGGTGGCACATGGATTTTGTCAACATAGATTTGGCATTTGTGACACTTTCGAGCATAGTTAAAGCAATCCTTTTTTAGAGTCAACTAATAATAACCCGATCGCATAACTTGTCTTGCTATTCGGTATCCATTAGCATGCTTGCAAAAAATTCATTTATGAACTTCTTCAAGTATTCTTTTCATTTCGGGCATCCATGCATCAAAGTAACACCTGATCCCAACATCCTTGTACAAAATCCCACCACCCAAATTGAAGTTCATAGCTAATCATCTGATAGTTCTCTTATTAGTTTTGGCAGCATCTTTTGGGTACAATTGATCCTCGATGTACTAAAGGATGTCATAATACCCTAGCGAACCATTCTTCTCTTTTTCAACATTTTGACAATGTGTCGGGGTTGTGTAGATGCTCATTTGAATAGAAGCAACAATCGATTCTTGATTGACTTTGAAAATTGATGATAAAGAGGCCAAGGACTCAGCAATTTGGTTCTCTTCTCAAGATAGATGTTGAAAGCTGATATCATCAAATTCTTTCTTGAACTTTGATATTGGATTCTCGTAGTGGATCAGTTTAGCATCATGTGTTTGCCATTCTCACTTCCGTTGGTAAGTGATGAGGGCTGAATCTCCAAACACTTGTAGTGTTCGAATGCCCCTTTCAATCGCTACTTGGAGTCCCATAATGCAGGCCTCATATTCAACTATGTTGTTAGTGCAGTCAAAGTTTAATTTGGCTATGAAAAGGTAATGGTTTCCCTCAGGCAAGATGAAAATTACCCCAATTCCATGCCCCAGTGCATTTGAAGCTCCATCGAAGTACATTTTCCATGAAAACCCATTGCCTCAGATATGCACATCAAGTCTTCATCAGGAATCTTGAAGTCTAAAGGCTAATAGTCATCTGTGGCTCAACTTGCTAAAAGGTCTGCTATTACACTACCTTTAATGGCTTTCTGGTTCACATACATTGTTAGCCTTGAATTTAGTTTTGATATAACTAACAAACTTAAGCTAAATTAATATTTGACCTTGTACTTAGTTTTAAAATTGAAAAAGATCCTTAAAAGTGCTAAGGCAAATCATTGAGAT
>JAQSVH010160653.1:0-25787 GCA_029448705.1 Adansonia digitata | reverse complement strand
TTTTTGCCAAAAATTGTCGAATGCTCACCCATTTTCTAAATCATGAAGTTTTATCATCCACGGGGATACTCCAACCCTGCCTTTTTGAGGGGACACTTTGACCCCATTTTTTAAAATTGTCAACGTAAAAATCTTCCTTTGTTAAAATTATTTGTCATTCATGAGGATACTCTAACCCCATCTTTCTGAAGAGATATTCTAACCCTGTTTTTCAATTGCAATTTAATTTTCCTTCTCAAATTTCCATGAATAAGTCAAACAAATCTCATTTAATCAAGAAATCCAGATGCATCTCAAAAATGGTCGATTCGGTTATTCCTAAACAATCGATGCTAATAGCGAGATAAATTCCCATAGTCCACCCATTTTCTTTATCATTACATTGAACGATCCATGTTATGTTATTTCATTTATTATCTCACTAACATGATTTCTTTGTGATGATTATTTGCATTGATGTTTGCAAAATGTTTCCCAATGAAATCAAAGGTAATGTTCTGCATGGGTGTCTTTCCAGTGCCTAAAGTGGAACATTCCATTTTCAAAGTAAAATCCAAAGGTTATTTTTATTGAAAATCTCTATATTCCCTATCTCTCTGATCCGTATATGAGATTAAATCTTTTTCATCAAAACTTAGATCATTTCTATCAGATTCATGCATTCGAAGAGGGTTATATCAAAATAGTGACAAGTTAAGATCGAAAGAATCGAAACTGAGATAAGACATAGCTAGTAAGGTATCAATTTCGAGGTCGTGAAGAGGTTCAGAACTCATCGCGCGTAACCAACTCTTGAACCCAAACAGTGAATCTTTGCATTACATAGACCATAGGATCGATGTTTGAGTTTTGTAACTCAAAACATAGGTTTCAATAGGCATCCGATTATGCCTAGCCCGAAATGATTGGTGGTGACTCTAAGCATTGGCCATTTCGTAATGGTCATCCGAGACTGATAACATGAGTGATTCACCTTATGGTCCCCCTCACTGTATCATAAGTTGAGAATCTGTACATTCTCGTTCTCATCACATCGCGAGAGAAAAGTATCGATCAAGAAGACATTTTCCAAGTCAGGAAAATATTTTTAAGTTGTAGCACCCATAGATCCATGAGGATCCATCGCGGGGTACGTTGTGGCAATAGGCCAGTTTGAAAGAAACAATGGCTAGTACCGTTGACATCCAAAAAATCCAAGATATCTACACTTTGGCAATATATGGGCTAGTTATATTCTGAAGACACTAGGCTATATTAAAGCTACGGTAGCAGATCTCTTCTCTCATTTGTGCTATAATATTAATCCTACACTGGTCATCCTTACCAAAACTATTTAAGCTCTTAATTTTTGCAAGAAAGTGGGAACGGGCCATTTCATAAAATATTTACCACTCTTTCAAATTTTGCTCGTTAGTTACTTTAGCCCGAAAGAAAGTAGGACATCATGCTATTTCTTACCCAATTTTAGCCTTATCTCTAATGTACTTAAGAAGGAATGGGTCTAAAAATTTTGAAACCTCAAAAGGGGAAGAGGTAACATGGAAGGCCTTTTAGTTTTTCCCACAACTGGTCATATACTGATGACTAGATTATAGCTATGTACCACTCATGGGATTATGGGGAAATACTAGCTATGCCCTTTTTTTGATTCTTTGACAATTCCAGTGCCATCAATTCATCCCCTTCATCCAAGACTTAGAGTTATGGGATTTTGAGTATGGTGAGCCTGACTACACTTCGAAAGTTCAGCTAGCATTTTAAGCATGGAAACAAACCTATTGCATGGAAAATATTGGAGAGAAACTAGTATGACCCTAAGATATGATGACTGAAGGATTCATCGCAGTAATGACACTGTGCCCTTGTCTAGTATTAGGACATCATAAATGCTAGTTGATGAATTTCCCTCTGAGGTTAAATTGCTCAAGCAAAAGTTCCAACAAGAGAAGGTGACCTTTGTCAAGGAGGTTACTTGATTAAAAGAGGAAAATAATCAAATGAAAATGGTTTTTACCTCAAGGATGGCGAGATAAGTACGGATGTCAAGGAGAAAACCACTTTAAGGAGAATCTTGAAAGCTTGAAAAGAGACTATATGGCCATTAACAAAGCAAGCAACTCCTAAAGGCTAAGAAATCATCAATCGAGTGGAGAACAGAAATTGAAAAGACACTTGAGAGCTTGAAAAGAGACTACAATAATGGAGAGAAGCTGTTAGGGCTAATAGGGAGAAGCCTGTTAGAGCCTAGCTCTTGCATCAACTTATCAAAGGAAAAATGAACGGTCGAGGCTCGAGTCTAGGATTTGAGAGCAAACTAGGTCATAAATGGAGTTCTGACACTCAGAATCCAAGACTTAGGGCATTCATTTCAAGTTTGCCAAGACCAAATCGACTTAGTAGTGAGAGCCTCCAAATAGCGAGAGCAAGAATAGCTCTAAGTGGTTGATCATACAAGCCAAAATCATCAAGACTATCATCGTCATCTCACAGAGTAAATCAAGCCAACTTAGTTGAAGGTCGAGAACAAGATGGATGTAGCCTGATCCCTGACACATGATATCTTACCTACCGGAGCCCATGAGTAAGAGTTGTACTTTTTCCACCATGCAATCAAGCAATGTAATTGTATCAAGCGTTTTCGAATGTAATTAAGACATTTTGTTGAATATGCTATTGGTAGAGCTATCCCTTTATCCAATTCTCGTTTTTGCATTTGCATAACTAACCTAATCCTTTCATGGTTTTTATCCATCATCCTTATTGCATCAAACGTATGCATGAACATACCATAAAGGCCTAATCCAAAAATAATTTAAAGTGAAGGTGATCTAAACATGAAATCTATAGTTCACCATCAGTACAACACTCGTAATCATCAAAAAATAATGAAAAACAATCACCAAGCTTGCATCAAAAGACTTGAACTTATGTACAGAGACTCCCAAGATCAGGTACTCCATAATAATGAGGAACTTCAAGCACAGATCGTAGAGCTAACCAAATTATTGTCTAATGCATAGAAGAAAAAAGTGCAAATGAGCACAATTGACATGAAAAAAGAACTGACCCACCCTAAAAGTAATTTGAATAGTGGTACTGAGGCCACCAATACTTAAGAAGGGGCACTGCATAGGTAACGTCCACTGGTGATGAACATTCCACCATCTCAGCCATTTACTTATATCAATCCTACAACAATGTCCCATTTAATTTAAAGATGTCAAGGTGCGGGCTCGTCACCATCTAGGCCTACAGTCTCGAACCTCAATGAGCACATAGAGTAAGAGAAACCAAAAAGGACCTTAAAAAATGATGAAGACTTAGACAAGTATCAGTCATTAGAGAAGCGTCTTTGAGCTATGGAAGGAAGTAACAAATTTTGAATCGTGGGCACAAAGTCATTAGGGCTATTTCAAGCCTCATCATCCCGCCCAAGTTTAAAGTGCCTAATTTTGAAAAATACAATGGGAATACTGACCCTACTGCCCATCTTTACATGTATTGTCATAAAATGGTGGGACACAAAGAGAATGAAAAGCTACTAATTCATTGCTTCTAGGACAGCCTAGTTAGTGTAGCCCTTCGATTGTACATAGGGCTTAATTCTGCAAGAATTCAAAAATGGGTAGACTTGGCATGCGCATTGCTTGAACATTATAAGCATGTGTTTGATTGGGTTCTAGATCGTCTTTCTCTCATGAACATGGAGAAGAAATCTTCTGAGAGTTTTAAACAGTATGCTGAAAGAGACAGAGAGGAAGTAGCTCAAGTTCACCCTTCTCTAATTCCAAAAGAAATGACAGTTGTGTTTGTTGGCACCTTATGAGCTTTTTACTATGAAAGGCTAGTAGAAAGCGCTACGAAAAATTTCGCGGGTGAAATGATTGAAAACACCATCAAGAGTGGTAGGAGATCTATTGGGGAAGTATCTGGATTAGTAAAAAAGATAGCAAATAAAGGTAAGGAGAGGGAAATGAATACGGTAGGTGAGAATCATGCTAGGTTTAATCAAAGTCTACATCCAGCACAACCTATGTGCTTCCCAAGCACATCGAATATGGGTCTTACCCCTTACTCATCTTCACGACAACCAATCCATGCTACCGAGTTTGCTCCTACAATAAGCTTTGCACTAAATCCCATGCAAAGTGCAGCCCAAAATGCACAGCCTCATGGTATGTGCAATGTGTGAGCTTTAAATAACTAACAAGCATCTCAAGAAAAATAGCACTTTAAACCACTCCCTTACTTGTATAAAGAGATCTACTCTCGCTTATTGGCATGCAAACTAGTGGCTTCAGCATTCATAAACCCAAGATCACCACCATACCCCAAATGGTATGATGAGAATGCTTATTTGAATACCACGCGAGAGCGCAAGGCCACTCTATTGAGAATTGCACTTTTTTCAAAACAAAAGTGCAAGGTTTATTAGAAAAAGGAATGATTAAGATTGAGTAAGGTCCTAGACCAAATGTGGGGGCCAACCCACTCCTTAATCACGTTAAACTAAGAGTGAATGTGATAATCAATGGAAAAAGCTATCAAATTAAAAAAAATGGCCAAAAGTCCAAACCTTAATGAGTAAGGTCTGGTAGGCTTTCATGAAAATCAAAATAGTAATAGATAGCAAAAGTCAAAGAAGAAATGCCATTGATACATCTTGCCAGTATGGCAAGAACATGACTTGCAATATTGTCCATCATTCTTGAAGATGGTCCAAGGGATCATGGATCGGTCCGAAATTAAGTTCTACGAGGAGTAGGGTGGACATGACGATCCATCTATCATGCTATTGATAAGGAGAGACCCACCGATGGTAAGATCTCTAGTTGTCTATCTCTTATGGGCATGAAGAAAAGAGCTAATGAAAGTTTTATGTAGTACACTACAAAATAGATGGAAGAGGCTGCCTAGATTCATCCTTTACTTATAGAAAAAGAGATGATGGTTAGATTCATTGGCATATTGCAAGCCCCTTTTTATGAAAAGGTAACGAGAAACTTCCCGAAAAACTTTGTGAATGTGGTCATACACTGTAAAAGGATCGATGAGGCCTTGAAAAATGAATTGAGAAGAAAAAGTATTTGCAAAGACAAAGGGAAAAGAATTATGGAGGCTAGTAAGCAATCAAAATCCAACACTGAAGCTAGTTCATCTCAAACTCGTGCTGAGTTAGACCTAAAGGAAATGATCATTGAAGAAAACTACAAGATTGTAGAAAACATAGAAGAAGTTCAAATGCCAATGAATTCAATTTGGCAAGTCCTAGTGCAAGCTAAGTTACTTAATACAACCAGGAAGACAAAGGAAAGGATTGGCAACTTCTATGACTTCCATATTGTTTGTGGCCATACTCTTCAAACATGAAAAAAATTTTGCATAATAGTTCAAAGGATGATGAATGAGGGTAGCATTGAATTTTATGACAAAAAGCAAACCCCTCATACTGAGTCTACAAATGCAATATCATCCGTTAATGCACTAGAAGAAGAAAAGGGCAATCTTCCTTACGAGGTTGAAAGGCCATTGATTTTGTATGAAAATTGACCAAGAGTTAAAGTTGATCCCGTTCAGCCTTTGTCAAAGATGATCATTCAACTTCTATCTCCCTTCTCATATAAAGATAGGTCCTTGGAACTATGAAAGTAAAACCTTAATCATCGGAGAATCTAGACAGCAAGCAGTAAGTGTTGACCTTTCAAGGGTAAGTCACCTAAACCAGAGCAGCCAATGTTATGCCCCGACAGCATCAAAAAACAACACTCAACAAGTGAATGCCAATCTTATTTCTCAAGCACTGAAGTCAGCAACCAAGAACTCAGATTCAATAGCAATTAACGATCAAATGAGCAAGAAAAAAGCTACAGAATTCTTCAAATTCATCAAGAATAGTGAATAAAGCATTATCGATCAGTTGAACAAGCAACCTGCTAAGATATCTATGTTGTCACTGTTGTTGAATTTAGAAGCTCACAGGAATGCCCTCCTCAAGGTTCTAAATGAGGCCTATGTCCCTCCCAACATTTCTATAGCTCAGTTGGATCGCCTAGTGAATGGCATCCTGCACTGTTTAAGGTCCTGCATGGAGGAAGAGGAAATTACAAGGCCCTCCATATCACCACATATTATAAAGGCACCATATTGAACAAAGTGGTCATTGATAATGGGTCGGTTTTAAATGTAATGCCTATGTCATGCTTGAACATGCTCTCTGTTAATGCATCTCATATTCAAAATAGTCATATGATTGTGTGAGCATTTGATGGAACTTGCTGGAACATTGTCAGAAATATCACCATTTCACCCCAAATTGGCCCATTTACTTACGAAGTTGACTTCCACATCATGGACATTGCTCCATCATATAACTACTTATTGGAAAGGCCGTGGATTCATTCTGCTAGAGCAGTGCCATCATCTTTGCACCAAAAACTAATTCGTCATCGAAAATAAAGTTGTTAGTATTGGAAGAGAAAAAGATATCATTATTGCTACCTTAACTGATGCCCTATATGTTAAACCCAACGAAGATAGCCTAGAATCTTTTTTTAGGCCTGTGAGTTTGTCAACACAACTTATATTAAAGAAGGATTACCAATAGTTCACCCTCACCTATCAAATAGTACTTATATGCTTTAAAGTTAACTATCGGTAAGGGTGCCCAAGTCAAAAAAGACTCAAGAAATGCTTTTAAGAAATTGCTAAAGCCTTAAAAGTGGTCAACCAAATCGACAAAAGAGAGTTAGGATTCAAACCCACTGTAAAGCAAAGAAAAAAAAAACAAGCTTACAAGAACCATGAAAGAATAGTGGCTCATTTGTCAGGATGAGACATAGAGGATGAACTAATGATATTCCCACCACTTCGATAAAGTTTTTGCCTAGAGGGACATGTAAATACTGGATTCACTAGTGCTATGCTTATATTGAACAAAGCATTCAAGGATATCTCCATCAATATGATTGGCGAGCCAAAGATGTCAACTACAAGTCTGGAGACTGGCTTATGCCCTCTAAGGTTTGTTCTAAGTGTTTTGACTTAGATCAAGATTCCTATACTTTTTAAGTCTATTTCAAAGTAAAGCTATGAACTAAACCTACATGCTCTCACCCAAAAGCATTATAGGATCCTCTGTATGGGCAGCTTTTATTAAGTATTATCAATAAAAATCACTAAGTATTTTGCATTCATTTTTTGTGTTCATAATTTTTGTTGACCTTAGATTTTCTTTTTTTTTTGTTCGGCCTATATCATTTTTTTCCATACTTTCAAGCACCTCAATGAAGGTGACATGAATGTTCATACTAAAACCTTAGGAATTGATTTTAAGTAACTGATTTATGCCGGTGAGGTTGAATTTGAAGAAGGCCCTAAAGAGAACCCCATACCCTTAGACGTATTAAGACTAGTTAAACAAAAAGAAAAACAAATATTACCTCATAAAGAATCCACTAAACCATAAACCTTGGAACAGAAAAAGAGGTAAAAGAAGTTGAAATCCATAAAGCCATTAACTCAAGCTGAGGTAACAAATCTTCTTCAGGAATATCCAGACATGTTTACTTGGTCCTATCAAGATATGCCTGGACTAGATACCAACATTATGGTTCTTAAACTTCCCCTTACAGCTGAATGCAAACAATCCAGCAAAAGTTAAGGAGGATGGAACTAGAAATGCTACTTAAGATCGATAAAAAAGTCAAGAAGCAATTTGAACCAGGATTTCTTATGGTAGCCAAATATCCTAAATGGGTAGCCAACATAGTCCCAGTTTCTAAGAAAGATGATAAAGTACGAATATGTATGGACTATAACGACCTGAATTGAGCTAGCCCCAAGGATAATATTCCTTTACCTCACATTAATACCTTAGTAGACAATACTACAAAAAATGCACTATTTTCTTTCATAGATGGGTTTTTGGGTTATGATCAAATCAAAATGGCAGCTAAAGACATGGAAAAGACCATTTTTGTAACCATGCGAAGGACTTTCTACTATAAAGTGATGCCTTCTAGGTTAAAGAATACCGAGGTAACTTATCGAAGGGCCATGGTAACATTGTTCCATGATTTCATGCATAAAGAAATCGAGGTTTACATGGATGATATGATCGCTAACTCAACAAAAGAGAGTAAACACGTTGCCAACCTGTGAAAACTCTTCAAAAGGCTTTGCAAATACCAACTCAAGCTAAATCCTACTAAGTGCACATTTGACATCACCTCTAGTAAATTATTAGGATTCATTGTGAGCGACAAAGGAATAAAGGTGGATCCTAATAAGGTTAAGGCTATTCAAAACCTACCACTACCTCAAACTCAAAAGGAAGTGAAAAGTTTCTTAGGAAGACTGAACTACATAGCCTGATCCATATCTCAGTTGACCGTTAAATGCGATCCAATCTTTAGGCTACTGAAAAAACAAAATCTTGGAGGATAGAATCAAGAGTGCCAAAAAGCTTTTGATAAGGTTAAACATTATCTTTCGAATCCTCTACTACTTGTGCCACTAGTGCCTGAATGACTACTAATTCTGTATCTGTCAATCCTAGATAATTCGATGGGCTATATATTAGGACAACATGATGAATTAGGGAATAGGCTATCTATTACTTGAGCAAAAAGTTTACATAATATGAAAATAATTATTCATTCATAGAGAAGCTACGTTGCGCTTTATCTTGGATGACCCAAAGGTTAAGGCAATACATGCTATACCACACATATGGTTAATTGCCAAGCTTAATCCGATCAAGTATTTGTGTGAAGCCTCTGCCTTGTCCGAAAGGTTAGCTAGATAGCAAGTTATGCCTTCTGAGTATGACATCATGTATATGAACCAAAAAACCATTAAAGGTAGTGTAATAGTAGACTTTTTGGCAAGCTGAGTCACAGATGACTATTAGCCTTTAAACTTCTAATTCCTCGATGAAGACTTAATGTGCATTTGTGAGGTAGAGAACATTGTCAAGTATAGGTCATCATGGAGGATGTACTTTGATAAAGCTTCAAACAAACTGGGGCATGGAATCAGGGCAATTCTCATCTCACCCATGGGAAACCATTACCTTTTCATTGCCAAATTAAACTTTGACTGCACCAACAACATAGCTAAATATAAGCTTGCATTTGGGACTCCAGGTAGCCATTGAAAGAGGCATTCGAATATTGCAAGTGTTTAGAGATTCAGCCCTCATCATTTACCAACTAAAGGGAGAATGGCAAACATATGATGCTAAATTGATCCACTATGGAACTTTGATATCGAAGCTCAAACAGAGTTTGATGATATTAGCTTTCAACATTTACTTCGAGAAGAAAACCAAATTGCTGATGCCTTGGCCACTTTATCTTCTATTTTTAAAGTCAATCGAGAATTGGACATTGCTTCCATCCAAATGAGTATCTTCTCAACCCCGATACATTGCCAGGATATTGAAGAAGAGAAAGATGGTTTGCCATGGTATCATGACATCTTTCAGTACATTAAGAATCAATAGTACCAAAAAGTGCCATCAAAGCTAATAGGAGAACCATCAAATGATTAACTACAAACTCTATTTTGGATGGTGAGATTTTGTACAAGAAGGGCTGGGATCAGGTGTTAGTCTGATATATGGATGCCTCAAGCTAAAAGAATACTTGAAGAAGTCCACAAAGGGATTTATGGTATGCATGCTAATGGACATTGAATGGTAAGACAAGTCATGCGATCAGGTTTTTATTGGTTAATTCTTAAAAAAGATTGCATTGACTATGCTCGAAAGTGTCACAAATGCCAAATTTAAGCTGACAAGATCCATATCCCACCAATACCTCTACATGTTATGATAGCTTCATGGCCCTTCTCTCTTTAGGGCATGGACATGATTGGACTGATTACCCCTAAGGCTTTTAACGCGCATCGCTTTATTTTGGTTGTGATCGATTACTTCATCAAATGGGTAAAGGCAACTTCTTATGCCAACATCACCAGATTTGTTGTGTGCAAATTTGTTAAATGGGACATCATCTGTAGATATGGTCTTCCCGAGTAGATCATCACTGATAATTCATGCAACTTGAAAAATAAGATGATGCAAGTAGTTTATTCTCAGTTCAAGATTTAGCATCAAAACTCTATCCTATATCATCTAAAGATAAACGGACTAATTGAAGCAACCAACAAGAATATCAAAAAGATAGTTGAAAAATGGCTAAGATATACAATGATTGGCATGAGAAGTTATCTTTTGCCTTACACTCTTATCACACAGCATTACAAACTTCCATGGTTGCCACCTTATTCTCTTTGGTCTGCAGCATGAAAGTTGTCTTACCAGTTGAAGTTAAAATCCCTTCACTTAGAGTCCTGATGGAATCACAACTCGAAGAGGCTAAATGGGTGAAAAATTGATATGAGTAGCTCAATCTCATCAAAGAGAAAAGAATCAAAGCCATCTGCCATGGACAGATGTATCAAAAGCAAATAATGAAAGCCCATGACAAAAAGGTCCATCTTTGTCAATTTTAAAATGGTGACCTGGCTCTCAAACAAATTCTCTTGATCCATAAAGATGCTAGTAGAAAAAACCAAAATTCAGAAGAGCCATTCATGGTCAAACACATATTCTCTAGAGGAGCTTTAATCTTGACTGAGATGTATGGCAGTGAACTGCCCAACCCCATGAATTCTGATTTTGTTGAGAAGTACTATGCCTAAAAAGACTTTATGATGAAAAACTGAGAGGGTGGCTTAAGTGATCAGACCTCCTCATTCAAAAAAAGCTAAGCCTAAACTATTATTAGCCCAAAACCAATCTTCCCCATATTCATAACTCTAACCAAGACACCAAGACACAACCTAACTCATCTGTTCTGTGTTGACAATCCCTGCCAAAACCTCATCCATACCTGCACTCAAAAAATGGAAACTACCTAACTTTAAGGCCTCAATCCCATCATGAGGCAATATAAGAGATCTTCTTTTGAGTCGCCAGCACCAAAAGAATCAATTGCTCAAAAGAAATCTCTAAAAACACTTAGTGGAGAATTCATGTCATCAGTGTCAGAGCCAGTCAACTAGGAGGACTTCTTATATCTCTTTAGTATTTCAAAACCTTCCATAATCTTATAAGTTTGTCACAAAATGTACCCTCTTTCTTTGAATAAAAATATTACTCGATTTCCTAGCATTGCATTTCATGTTGCATCATGTTTATCACTTAATTGATAATGCTTGATAATTAAACAAAACTGATAATAGGATTTCCTAGCATTACTTTGAAAGATAAAACTTTGTAGGAACATTGTTTCATGTTTAAACAATAGGAATGAACTCTTAGGCCATAATTGATCTAGTCTTAGGACCTACATTTGGAGAATATGCTCAAAACCTTCTCAGTAAGTGGTCATAGACCTCTCATACCTTTGAAGAGGGGATAATCTTAACATTTAAAGCCTTTAAAAATCTAGAGTAAGACTGACGAACCCTAGGCAAAAGGCTACGTCACCAAAGTCGAAGAAAGCCCAAAACCAGCCATTGGATTAAGCCTTTAAAGTCATCACCTTTGCATTAATTAGGTAGGCATTTGCATCTCCATGCATTATGCAACATTTAACATCTTACAAGTATCAGCTCTTGTACATAGAAGCCAAATTTGTAGGGAACCTAAGGTACCATTTTTTGATTTCAAAAAACCTTAATAGGCCTCAAGTAAGAACCTTTGAGCTTATGTGCTCATTGAAAATCACCTAAGAAAGATATTTAAACTCATTTCCTTCTAGTCCTCAAGGATGTTTTCCTACTTTTAAGCTTGCACAAGCTGGTCGCAACTACCTGCCTTAATCTTTGAAAAGCAGGATGCTTATCTAAGCCCACACAAGCTTGTGCGAACTACCTACCTCAGCCTTCAAAGAGCAGGATGCTTATCAAAGCCCACACAAGCTGGTGGTAACTACCTACCTTTGTCCTCAAAGAGCAAGATGCTTATCAAAGCCCACACAAGCTGATGGCACCATGCTACCTACCTCAGTCCTTAAAGAGCAGGACATTTATTAAAACCCACATAAGCTAATGGCACCACATAACCTACCTTAGTCCTCAAAGAGCAGGACACTTATTAAAGCCTATACAAAGTTGGTGGCATCTATTCGCCTTAGTCCATAAAGAGCTAGACGTCTTTCTTTACTTACCTTAAAGCCCACATAAGTTGATGGCACTTGTCCACGTTAGTCTACAAAATGTTGGACGTCTTTCTTTACCTACCTTAAAGCCCACATAAGCCGATGGCACCTATTTGAAAGAAAAAAATTAAAAAATAACCTAGTAGAGAGGCTAAACCTGACAAAACTCATTAAAGTCTTCTTTTCTATAAGCTGTTTACCCCACCTCAATATGATACAAAATAACTTTGTACTTCTTAGTAGGCACACAAATCCATCATCCCATTCGAACAAAATGATGTCTATTTGGCTTGGCCCTATTCTTAATACTCAGCAAAGGCCAAAGAGGGGTGGCTGTAAACACCTTTTTTTTATCCAGTTTGTAGCATCTTAAGAATTAAGTAAAAGATAATAAAATCAAAAAATAGAAATAAAAGTTAGGGGATGATGGTCAGGTGCTATGTCACCAAGCATTATTAGGGGACATGACGCCAGGTGAAAAAATTTTTTTGGAAAGGTCTAAAATGCCTATGAGCCGTATTAAAAAGTATAAAAACAAGGCATTAAAAGTCACTTTTCATGGTGTCACTAAGGCTTTTCAAATGAATACACAAATCAATTTCCTATTGGTTATGACGAAGTGGAGGTAAATTGTAAAGCCACAGGTACGTATAAGTTATATTAAGGTACAATTATTGAGACAAGGCCTTTATGGTATGTAGTATCGATACAAGAGGGTTTGGTATCGATACCTAAGGTGTGGTATCAATACTTGGGATGTCTGTATCAATACAGACCTTAGCAGTAGCTAAAGTTATGAATTTTGGCAAAATGTATTGATACACAAGTATGAGTATCGATACAAATCCATGGAGTATCAATGCTGGCCTCTAAGTCTTGAGACTAGAAACTTTTTTTGCTCGTAGTATAGATACACAACTCACTATATCAATACTTAAGAGTAAAATGCACCTTGTGTATCAATACAACATGTTTTGTATCGATACACCAAGGTATTCTTACCTAGTTTGAGCCATTTTTTAGCCTTTGAAAACTTGATTTAAGCATGTTTTTAAACCAAGGAACTATCATAAAACATTGCAAACTTCAACTATGGGTTCATTAATAGATTCTAACAAATTTTTAGAGCCTAAACAATTAATGACGAAGGATACTTTCATAAGATATATGGGTGTAAGAGGGTGTGGCAAGCATGTATCCAGTTGCAGGCTTTCACAGCCTTTCTGCCTCCTTGCTCAGCATGGAAAAACCAATAAGAAGAGAGTCAACTAAGCATGGCAGCTAGAGATGTCCCCTAGTGTAAAAAAAATAAAAATAAAAAATGCACTTTGCATTGTCTTTTAAAATTAGAGGCTAAACACAAAAATAAAAAACAGAACTAGCTATCCCAAAAAAAATCTTTGTCAGCTATCAAAGAAGCTATCCAGCAACCCTAAAAAACTCTTCATCTATCCCCACAAATCATCTAGCCACTTTAGCTTCAAAAACTCACTAGAACACTATTCCATTGCATTTCACCCTCAACCAACCTCCATTCCTGTAGCTCCCTAAAACCACCATCAGAACACCTTAAAAAGCTTAACTTTTCACATACTTTCATCCTCAAAACACCCTATTAGCAACCATATTACTAGAATGTTTCTTTCACATTTTTTTGCTAAACAATAGCAAAAAGAGGGAAGAAACTGAGTTTAAAGTCATTGCCTTAAAAAAAGGAGGAAACATCAAGCCTTTGTTGGTATTTTTTTTACCTTATTCCATATATTTCTATTTTGATCATCCATTTCATTTTAGTGAGCCTTTCATGTTGCCACAACCCTTTTAATGCTCCTATGCATCTTTGTTGCCTTGGTTGTGGTAGTTTTAGGATTTTGATGACCTTTTTGACACCTTGGTGCTGTGGGATATAGAAACTCAGTATACTTCATTTTCATCACTACATTGTCTTTGTTCATGCACCTTTTGCCATGTTTCTTCCATATCCATGCATGCATTATATAAGTGGTCACCTTGACATGTCTTGGGTATGTTCAAAAATTTTCTTGTGTTTTAAGTAGTTTCATGAAATAAAAATCCTATCTTAATAACTCTAGCATCAATCCCCTTGTTCAAACATTTTCATATCATTTCCATGCACCTTATTTGTCATTTTCTTGCATTTGTGTCACACATTTTCATGTCAAAATGTCATCTTTGTTTTGCTTGTTTAATCCATGTTTATCTTTGTATATGTTGTATTTTGTTCATGATATCTCCATTAAAATGCTTGCTTGTTTCTTACAAAATAATTTTTAGAAACATCCGTAAGTTAAATTCATGTTACCTTCAATGGATGAAGAGTAGCACGGACTTAATGTTTTCATCAAATTGGTCTCCCAATATTGGGGGCAAATCAACATTTATTCATGGTGAAATAAGTTCATTTTTTCAAAAGAAAAGGGAAAAGAAATCCTTCTTAGTATTAATCCTTGATCTTAAGTCTCATGTTCTTTTTTGTAACATGGTCATTGTGTTATTCCATCATCCCAAACTACTCCAAGATTGTGGAATGAGCTTGTGAAGCCTGTGTTACTTTTAGTAATGAATGTTCGAACATCCTAGACCTAAGTCTATTTTAAAAAAAATGGAATATTAGATAATCCCTTTGTTTTTTTCTCTGAAAGTATTGTAGTCCAAACATAAAAATTTATTTTCAAGCCACAAAATATTTCCTTTGATTTTCTAATATTTCTTCTTTAATGGGTATCAAATCACCTTTCTAACGGTGCCTTATTTGCCCTGGGATCATCTTGGACATGGGAGTTATGATTTTTTAAACTTTTACTGTCTGAAACCCCTAGAAGTAGCATGTAACATTTTGTTTAGGGCCATTATAGCCCACCATTGATTTTTATGAAATTTCTAAATATTTTTCTTAAAATGTTCACAAAATTCCCTTTCTAGAAAGGTTTTATCTACAATCTAATGATCCTGGATAAACTTAGAATGATTTTTCAAATTCCATCATGCCCTTTTAATTTTGCATGATGCCAGTGCTGAGATGAACTTAACTTCCAAAATTAATTCTGTCTAGAAACTAATTTTCTAGAATTTTTGCAATATTTTTATTTAAATCTTGTCAAGTTACCTTTCTAACGGTACCTTATTTACCCTATGATGTCTTCGGATGCACCCGAACAAAATCCAAAAATAGAGACGACATAATGCTATCCCTTATTTTCAACCTAATTTTCGAATCCCTTTTTATCGAGACATTTAGATGTCTTGAAAATGTGCTTGGTTCATTCCCCCATAACATCAACCCCTTTTGACTTGGATTAAGATAAAATATGAATAATAGGATTCCGTATTACAATTTTTGCTAATGGAGATACTCCAACTCTATTATTCTAAAGGGGATACTACAACCCTTATTTTTAATTAAGAAGTTCAAATTTTCTCTTTGTTCCTAAATGTTTTTCTAATTTTGAGGATTCTCTAACCTTACTACTCAAGAGATACTCCCACCCTTTTTTTAAACAAAAATTTCAAATTCTCACTTGAATCTTAACTATTTTCATAACTTTATTTTAGAGGACACTCCAACCCCACTTCTCCGAGGGGAGACTTCAACCCTATTTTTACCTCAAAACTTAAAATTTTCTCTCTTCCAGATGCTTCAAACTATTTTGATAAAAATTATCTTTGTTCTTCAAATTACCACGAATCCACATTGGTTTCTAAAATTGTCATCCCAATTATTTTTCAGTAATCGAAGGCAATTATGAGAAGCATTTCGATTGCCCCTCTATTTTTATGTTCTTTTTTTTGTCATTACTTGTTTATGATATTATTATATTTCTTATTTTTTGCCTTACTAACTTGTTTCCTTTTATAGTGTTATTGTGTATTCATATTTAAAATTTGTTTTCCAATCAAATTTACAAAGAGATCTTTTTGTGTTGGTATCTCTCCAGTGCCTAATACAAGACATCCAATTTTTAAAATCCAATCCCAACATTATTTTCATAAAAAAATCCTTATATTCCTTACACCTTCGAGGCGTATAGGTGATCTAATTTTCTTTAATAAAAAAAACTCAGATTTACATTTTTCAAAACTTCATGCATTAAATAGGATTATATTTAAATAGAGACCAAATGAACTAATTTAACTAAGGCCAAAGTGAGATATAGTTAGTAGGTATGGATTTTAGGCATCATAGGGATGCTAGTCCTTCCCTGCATGTAACCAACTTCTAAGCCCAACCAATGAATCCCTAGACTTCGTAGACCTCAAAATTAGTTTTTCGAGTTTTGTAACTCATGATATTATTTTCAATAGGCTTTTGGTCTTGTGTAACCTAAAATAATCGGTGGTGTCTCCAAGTTTATGGACACTTTGTGATGGCCATCTAGGTCCAGTTAGATAAGCGACTCGTCCAATAGTCCCTACCCATTCATTTATCATGCCTAATCCAAATCCCAATCAAAGGATAGCTTAAAGGCTCGACCACAACCAACCATCATTGACTTTTAAGTCGAGCATGCTATGCCCTTTAGATCATCCAAAGTTTTAAAGGCTAGGCACATGGCGATAGTGGCCAATCACAAAGAATACAGATTATTATGGGAATCAATGTTTGTTTCATTTGACATACAAGCTTTAGTTTTAAGAAAAATGGTAGAAAAAAAATCCTTTCTTTAGAGATCAAAGCCTTATTAGCATTTAGCCTAATAAAGAAAACATGTTTATGCTAGCCAATCATAGAAAGAATGAGGATTATAACAAGAATCAATTTTTGCCTATTTTGATGAACGAACTTTGGTTTTAAGGAAAATGGTGGAAGAAAAAGCTTTTCTTGGGAACCACAGAAAGAATATTATGTTTCTCAATATCAAAATTGTGTTTACGATGACCAATAACAATAAGAATGGAAGTTATTACGAGTATCCATGTTTGTCTCATTTAAAGGACGAATGTTGGTTCTATGAAATATGGTGGAAAGAAAAGCTTTTCTTGAGAGATTAAAGCATTAATATCATGTATCTTAATGAGGAGTACATGTCTATGGTTGCTAATCTCAAAGGAATGGAGATTATTATAAGAATCAATGTTTGTCTCATTGGATGGATGAGCTTTGGTTCTAAAGAACATGGTGAAAAAAATTTTTCTAACGGAATTGAAGAATTAGTATCACATATATTAATGAGGCGAACATGTTTATGGTGGCCAATCATAAAAAAATGGAAGTTATTACGAGAATCATGTTTATGTTACTTAAAAGACGAGCTTTGATTCTAAAAAAATTGGTGGAAAGCAAAAATTTTCTTATAGAAACCAAAGCATCATTATCATGTATCTTAAGGAGGAGAACTTGTTGATGGTGACCAATCATAAAAAGAATGGAGATTATTATGAGTAACATTGATTGTCTCATTTGACAAATAATAATTCCAAGGAAAGTGATAGAAAAAAGGCTTTTCTAGGGAGACCAAAGCATTAATATCGTGTATCCTAATGAGGAGAACATGGTTATGGTGGCTTATCACAAAAACAATAGAAATTATTATGAGTATCTATGTTTATCTGATTTAACAGATAAACTTTGATTCAAAGGAAAATGGTGCAAAGAAAAACATTTTTGTCAAACCAAAGTATCAATACAATGTATGCATTGAGGAGAATCTGATTATAGTGGCCAATTATAGAAAAAAAATTAGATTATTGCAAGAATCATTGTTTGTCTCATTTGACAAACGAACTACAGTTTTAAGAAAAATGATAGGAAAAAAATTTGTTTGGGAGACCAAAGCATTAATATCATGTATCTCAATAAGAAAATCGTATTTATGGTGGCCAATGACAAAAAGAATGGAAATTGTTAGAGTATCCATGTTTGTCTCATTTAAAGGATGAATATTGATTCTAAAAAAAATGGCCAAAAGAAAAAAAATTTCTTGGGAAACCAAAGCTTGATTATCGTGCACACCAATGAGGAGAACTTGCTTATGGTGGCCAGTCATAAAAAATTACATATTATTATGAGAATCAATGTTTATCTCATAAAAAATGGTAAAAAGGACTTAGGAGACCAAAGCATTAATATTGTATATCCCAACAAAGAAAACATGTTCATGGTGGCCAATCACAAAAAGAATGAAAATTATTATGAGTATCCATGTTTGTATCATTTGACAGATAAATTTTGATTCAAAGGAAATTGGTCGAAAGAAAAGCCTTTCCTAGGGAAACAAAGTGTTCTAATAAGGAGAACTTGTTTATGGTAGCCAATCAGAAAAAGAGTGATGATTATAACGGGAATCAATGTTTATATCATTTGACAAATGAACTTTGATTCTGGGGAAAATGGTGGATAGTAAAGCTTTTCTTGGGAGACCAAAGCATTACTATCATGTTTCTCAATAATGGGAACATGTTTACGGTGGCTAATCATAAAAAAAATAAAAATTATTATGAGTATCCATGTTTGTCTTCTCCTTTAAAGGACAAACTTTGATTCTAATGAAAATAATGGAAATAAAAGCTTTTCTTGGGAAATTAAAGCATCAATATCATATGTCCCAATGGAAAAAGTTATTTATGATGGCCAATGATAAAAGGAATGCAAATTATTACATGTATCAATGCTTGTTTCATTTGACGAATAAACTTTGGTTCTTAGAAAAATTATGGAAAGAAAAGCTTTTCTTGCAAGACCAAAAGATCAATATCATTTATCTCATCGAGGATAACTTGTTCATGATGGCCAATTATAAAAAGAATACAGATTATTATGTGAATTAATGTTACTCTCATTTGACAAACAAACTTTGGTCTTAAGGAAAATTATGGAGGGAAAAGATTTTTCATTAGAGACTGAAGCATTACTATCAGTATCCCAATAAAGAGAACATGTTTATAGTGGTGAATCACAAAAAAATAGAGATTATTATGAGAATCGTTGTTTGTCTGGTTTAAAGGATAAACTTTGATTCATAGGAAAATGGTGGAAAGAAAAGCTTTTCCTATGAAATCAAAGATTGATATCATGTATCCCATGAGGAGTATATGTGTTATGGTCGACAATCACAAATGGAATGGAGATTATTATAGGAGTCAATGTTTGACCATTTAACGGATGAACTTTGGTTCTAAGGAAAATGGTGGAAAGAAAAGCTTTTCTTGGGAAACCAAATCATTAATATCATGTATATTAACAAGGAGAACTTGTTCTTGGTGCTTAATCATAGAAAGAATATAAGTTATTACGAGAATCAATATTTGTCTCATTTGAGAGTTGAACTTTGGATCTAAGGAACATGGTGGAAAGAAAAACTTTTCATGGGAGACCAAATTATTAAAATCATGTATCCAAATAAGGAAAACCTGTTCTTAGTGGCCAATCACAAAAAGATTGGAGATTATTACAAGAGTCAATGTTTGTCCTATTTGACAAAGGATCTTTAATTCCAAGGAAATGATGGAAAAAAAAGCTTTCTTGGAAACCAAAAGAATCAATATCATGTACCTTAATGGGGAGAACATATTTACGATGGCCAATCATAAAAGGAATGGAAATCATTACAAGCATCCATGTTTGTCTCATTTAAAGGATGACTTTTTATTCTAAGAAAAATAGTGGAAAAAAAAGCTTTTCCTAGGAGACCAAGTCATTAATATCATGTATCCTAACGAGGAGAACATATTTATCGTGGCCATCACAAAAAAATGGAGATTATTATGAGAATCCATGTTTATCTCATTTAATAGACGAACTTTGGTTCTAAGGAAAATAGTGGAAAGAAAACCTTTTCTTGGGAAACCAAAAAATCAATATCATGTATCTCAATATGGAGAATATGTTTAGGGTGGCAAATCACAAAAAGAATAAAGCTTATTATAGGTATCCACGTTTGTCTCATTTAAAGGATGAACTTTGATTTTACAAAAAATGGTGGAAAGAAAAGCTTTTCTTAGGAAACCAAAGCATCATTATCATGTATCCTAATATGAATAAATTGTTTATGGTGGCCAATCATAAAAAGAATGCAGATTTTTATACGAATTAATGTTTGTGCCATTTGACGACTGAACTTTGGCTTTAGAAAAAATAGCGAAAAGAAAATTTTTCTTGGGAGACTGAAGCATTAATATCATGTATCCCAATGAGGAAAACATGTTTGTAATGGCCAATCACAAAAAGAATGGAAATTATTATGAGTATCCATGTCTGTCTCATTTTGTAGAAGAACTTTGATTCAAAATAATGATTGAAAAAAAAAGGGCTTTTCCAGGGAAACAAAAGTATCAATATCATGTATCACAAAAATGAGAACATCTTTGTTGTGGCGAATCACAAAAAATTGTTGATTATTATGAGAATCGATGTTTGCCTTATTTGATGAACAAAATTTGGTTCTAAGAAAAATGGTGGAAAGAAAAGCCTTTCTAAAGAGACCAAAGCATTAATATCATGTATCCCAATGAAGAGAACATGTTTATGGTTGCCAAGCACAATAGGAATGGAGATTATTATGAGAATCAATGTTTGTCCCATTTAAAGGTTGAACTTTGTTTCAAAGGAAAATAGTGGAAAAAAAATCTTTTCTACGAAATTGTAGTATTATTATCTTGTATCCTAATGTGGAGTACAAGTTGATGGTCGGCAATCACAAAAAGAATAGAGATTATTGTAGGAGTCAATGTTTGTCCCATTTGATGGACAAACATTGGTTCTAAGTAAAATGGTGGAAAAAAGCCATTCTTGGGAAATTAGAGGATTAATGTCATGTATCTCAATAAGGAGAACTTGTTTATGGTGGCCATCAAAGAAAAAATGTAGATTAGTATAAGAATCAATGTTTGTCTCACTTAATAGAGAAACTTAAGATATAAGAAAAATGGTGGAAAAAAAAGCTTTTCATGGGAGACTAGAGCATTAATATAGTGTATCCCAATGAAGAGAACATGTTTTCGGTGGCCACTCACAAAAGCAATGGAGATTATTACGAGAATAAATGTTTTCCTCATTTGAAGGACGAACATTGGTTTAAAGGAAAATGCTGGAAAAAAAAACTTTTCATTCAAAATCGAAGATCTTGTATCCCAATGAAGAGTACATGTTGATCGTCAGCAATCACAAAAAGAGTGAAGATTATTACAGGAGTCAATATTTGTCCCATTTGATGGGCAAACTTTGGTTCTAAGGAAAACGATTGAAAGAAAAGCTTTTCTTAGGAAACCAAAGCATCAATATCATGTATCTTACTAAGAAAGACTTGTTTATGGTGGCCATCACAAAAGCAATATAGATTATTATGAGAATCAATATTTATCTCATTTAAAGGATGAACTTTGGTGCCAAGGAAAATGGTGGAAAAAAAAGCTTTTCTTAAGAAACCAAAGAATCAATATCATATATCTCAATCAGGAGAACGTGTTTGGGGTGGCAAATCACAAAAGGAATGAAGGTTATTATAAGTATCCACGTTTGTCTCATTTAAAGGATAAACTTTGATTTTATGAAAAATGATGGGAAGAAAAGCTTTTCTTAGGAAACCAAAGCATCATTATCATGTGTCCTAATATTAAGAAATTGTTTATGGTGGCCAGTCACAAAAAGAATGCAATTTTTTATGAGAATCAAAGGTTGTGTCATTTGATGAATAAACTTTGGATCTAGGAAAAATGATGGAAAAAGTTTTTCTTGGTAGATCAAAGCATTAATATCATGTATCCAATAAGGAAAACATATTTGTAATGGCCAATCACAAAAAAAAATGAAAATTATTAGGACTATCCATGTTTGCTCATTTCATAAAAAGAACTTTGATTGAAAGGAAAATGGTGGAAAAAAACTTTTCCAGGGAAACAAAAGTATCAATATCATGTATCCCAAAAAGGAGAACATGTTTATTGTTGCCAATCACAAATCTCATTTGATGGACAAAATTTGGTTTTAAGAAAAATGGTGGAAAGAAAAACCTTTCTTAAGAGATCGTGTATCCCAATGAAGAGAACATGTTTATGGTGGCCAAACATAAAAGCAATGGAGATTATTACGAGAATCAATGTTTGTCTCATTTGAAGGACAAACTTTTGTTCAAAGGAAAATGGTGGAAAAAGAAACTTTTCTTGCAAAATCATAGCAATATTATCTTGTACCCAAATGAGAAGTAAATGTTGATGGTTAGCAATCACCAAAAAAGTGGAGATTATTATAGGAGTTAATGTTTATCCCATTTCATGGACATACTTTGGTTCTGAGGAAAATGGTAGAAAGAAAAGCTTTTCTTGGGAAACCAAACCATTGATATCATGTATCTCAATGAGGAGAACTTGTTAATGGTGGCCATCACAAAAAAGATTGTAGATAATTACAAGAATCAAAGTTTGTCTCATTTGATAGACGAACTTTGGATCTAAGGAAAATAGTAGAAAGAAAAGCTTTTCTTAGGATAACAAAGCATTTATATGGTATATTCCAATGAAGAGAACATTTTTCTGGTGGCTAATCACAAAATGAGTGGAGATTATTATAAAAGTCAATGTTTGTCCCATTTAACGAAAAAACTTTGATTCCATGGAAAATAACAAAAAAAAAAGTTTTTTTGGGAAACCAAAGCATCACTATCATGTATCTCAATAAGGAGAACTTGTTCATGGTGCCCAATCAAAAAAAGAATGGAGATTAATACAAGTATCATTGATTATCTTATTTGATGTACAAACTTTAGTTCCAAGTACAATAGCTAAAAGAAAAGCTTTTCTTGAGAGACTGAAGCATTTAATATGCTATATCCCAATGAGAAGAACATGTTTAAGGTGGCCAATCATACAAAAATTGGAAATTATTACAAGTATCCATATTTGTCTCATTTAATGAATAAACTTAGATTCAAAGGAAAATAGAGGAAAGAAAAAATTTTCCTAAGAAACTAAAGTATGGAAATCATGTATCCATATAAGGAGAATTTGTTTATGGTGGCCAATCACAAAAATAATTTAGATTATTAGTAAAATCATTATTTGTCTTATTTGATAGACGAACTTTGGTTTATAAAAATGATGCAAAGAATGGCATTTCTTAGGAGATCAAAGCATTAGTATCATGTATCCTAATTAAGAGAACATGTTTATGGTTGCTAATCATGAAAAGAATAAGGATTACTATGAGAATCAATGTTTGTCCCATTTGATGGATAGACTTTGGTTTAAAGGAAAATGGTGGAAACAAAAGCTTTTCTTAGAAACCAAAGAAACAATATCATGTATCTCAATAAGGAGAATGTGTTTACAATGGGCAATCACAAAAGGAATTTAAATTATTTCGAGCATCCATGTCTGTCTAACTTAAGGGATAAACTTTGGTTCTAGGAAAAATAGTGGAAAAAAAAAAGCTTTTGCTGGATGACCAAAGCATTGATATCTTATATCCCAATGAAGTGAACATGTTTGAATGGTGGCTATTTAAAAAAAGAAAGGAAATTGTTATGAATATCCATGTTTGTCTTATTTAACAGACGAACATTATTTCAAAGGAAAATGGTGGAAAGAAAAGATTTTCCTATAAAACCTGAGTATCAATATCACATATCCATATGAGGATGGTTTATGGTGGCCAATCACAAAAAGAATGAGGATTATTAGGAGAATCAACGTTTGTTTCATTTGATAAATGAATTTTCGTTCAAAGAAAAATAACAAAAAAAAGCTAAAGAATCAACATCAAGCATCTTAATGAGGAGTACGTGGGGGAAATTAGTATAAATATCCATATGAGGATTGTTTATGGTTGGCAACCACAAAAAAGAATAGAAATTATTATGAGTATCCATGTTTGTTACATTAAAGATGAACTCTAGTTCTAAAAAAATGGGGGAAGAAAAGCTTTTCCTTGGAAACCAAAGCACAAATATCATATAATCTAATGAGTAAAACACGTTTATAGTGGCCAATCACAAAAGGAATGGAGGCTATTATGAGAATCAATGTTTGTCTCATTTAACAAATGAACTTTGGTTCTAAGAAAAATGATGGAAAATAAGCTTTTCTTGGGAAATCAAAGCATCAATATCACATATCCCAATGAGCAACATTTATTTATGGTGGCCAATCATATAAAGAATGCAAATTATTATGAGAATCAGTGTTTGTCTCATTTGACAGATAATGGAGATCAACTTGCACAAACACCTATTTCCAGCCATTCGTAGATCCTTTGCAAGGAATTTGAGGTCCAATGACTAAGGCAAAGACTAAGCGCATGGAGCCAGCTTTACAAGGACTAATCATGGAAATGCAAGCAAAGGAGGCTGTTCAAAAATGAATCAGATACATTGCCAAGATTGACCACTTTTCTACGTTGTGTTGAGGCTAAAAAGAAAAGATGAATAAAGCTTGGAGCCCAATTCACATGTCCAAGATGAATGGAGCCCAATTTGCATGTATTCATGGGCATATAGATTAGGATTTCAGATTTTTTGATTTTTTTACTTTTATTTTTTAATTTATTTAGATATTTCCTAATTAGATTATGATAAGGAGTAGACTTTATCTTTATTAATTAGGGTTGTGTTTAGGTTTTTAAGTTGTTTAGATAAGTCCTAATCAGATTAAGATTAGGAACAAATTTTTCCTTATTGATTAGGATTTCCTTGTTCAGTTAGGGCTCTATAGATTTTTTGCCTATATAAGGGAGTCTTATTCATGTAATTCAGCAGATTTGGAAGAGAAAAAAATACTTAAGAGTTTCTTCACATTAAGAGAACTTTTTCTTTGTTCTTTAATCAAGAACTTAATTTGATCTTATCAAGATAACTTATGGTGATCAAATTTATTATAACTTTGGTTCTAATCAGTAGGTTTGATTGGGGTCAAGTTCTCTTTGCTTAACTTTAAAGACGATCCTAAGGTTCTAATTCTATCCAATCGAGTTTTAGTTTATGTTTTCATCCTAAGGTTCGCATTATTTGGTATCAAAGCTTTGGTTCTTGAAAGTCAAGCATAATCTATCTTTTAATCTCATAATTTCATTATTTTTTCTATTATAGTTTGTGCTTCCACCATCCAAGAAAAAATAAAGAAACCCAAAAAAAAAGTTTGTTCTAGTGTTATATCTTTTTTAATCTTAAAAAAAATATTGTTATTAGATCTTTATATTCATATCATACAAAGAACTCTTTATTCCTCTTCATTGAATTCTTTTCCCCTGATATTTCTTGCTGATTTTGTTTCCTTTCATAATTCTTGTTGATTTCACTTCCTTGATGTTTCTTGTTGATCTTATTAATCAAAGTTATAATAATTTTATTGTTGCTTGCTGTTTTGGTAAGATCATTTGTAAAGTTCTTTTCAAAGGGCCTGTAAGAGGAAGTTAAGTGGCAAGAGGCAAGAGAGGTGAGAATATCATAGAGAAAAGCCAAAATTAAGTAAAACACGAGTGGTTAAGTAATCTCTAGTGTAAACACATAAGGGAGTGTGTGAGGAAAACCAATTTATTTTTATTTCTAACAAATTTTGCAGGTTTAAAACATGAGTAGTGGAGGAGATAATGCTGAAACCAATATCAAGTTGTTTGTGAAGGCTGTCCAAGACCAATTCAAGCTTTTAAACATGAGGTTAGATAATTTAGAG